>JBBPBX010036828.1:0-27247 GCA_038048925.1 Garcialebias charrua | reverse complement strand
GAGGCCCAGACTTCCCTCTCCCCAGCCACTTGGAGCAGCTCCTCTGGGGGAATCCCAAGGCGTTCCCAGGCCAGCCGAGAAACATAGTCCCTCCAGCGTATCCTGGGTCTTCCTCTGGGTCTCCTCCCGGTGGGACATGCCCGGAACACCTCACCAGGGAGGCGTCCAGGAGGCATCCTAACCAGATGCCCGAGCCACCTCAACTGGCTCCTCTCGATGTGGAGAAGCAGCGGCTCTACTCCGAGTCCCTCCCGGATGACTGAGCTTCTCACCCTATCTCTAAGGGAGAGTCCAGCCACCCTGCGGAGAAAACTCATTTCAGCCGCTTGTATCCGAGATCTTGTTCTTTCGGTCATAACCCAAAGCTCATGACCATAGATGAGGGTGGGAACGTAGATCGATCGGTAAATTGAGAGCTTTGCCTTTTGACTCAGCTCTCTCTTCACCACGACAGACCGGTACAGCGCCCGCTTCACTGCGGACGCTGCACCTATCCGCCTATCGATCTCACGCTCCAGTTTTCCCTCATTCGTGAACAAGATCCCGAGATACTTAAACTCCTCCACTTGGGTAAGGACCTCCTCCCCGACCCGGAGAGGGCACGCTACCCTTTTCCGGCTCAAGACCATGGCCTCGGATTTGGAGGAACTGATCCTCATCCCGGCCGCATCACATTCAGCTGCAAACCGCTCCAGCGAAAGCTGTAGATCTGTGGACAGTTTCTTTTAGTAGAAACATTTCACCCTCAGTCCAGAGGGCTTCCTCAGTCAGAGTAGCTCCAGCGCACTGATCTTCCCCCACCAAGCCGTAAACAACTTATGTGGACCAACCAGTTTGCTGGAGCCAAGATGGTTTCTGGGGGCCGTCCTGTCCCTCGTCGACTCCTCCCAGGCAGGCAGCCACAGCCAAAGTGGTTCAAAACAAGAAAATTCATACTCAATAATCCAGGTATCAAATCTGATAATTCTCAATCAGGTCATCTGGACAGTTTCTTTTAGTAGAAACGTTTCACCCTCAGTCCAAAGGGCTTCCTCAGAAAATGAGGAAGCCCTCTGGACTGAGGGTGAAACGTTTCTACTAAAAGAAACTGTCCAGATGACCTGATTGAGAATTATCAGATTTGATACCTGGATTATTGAGTATGAACTTTCTTATTTCTTACATGTTTTTTCACGACACTATTTACAACCTTCCATGTTGCCCTCATGTCGCCATTACATTTACTCAATAAATCACTGTAATATTCTTTCTTATGTTTCCTTATTATCCCCACTAGTTTATTTTTGTACCTCTTATATTTATCTTCAGCTTCTTGTGTTTTGCTTTTCAAAAAATAGAATACAAATTGTTTTTCTTTCTACATGCATTTCTCAAACCTTTAGTCATCCATTTTTGATCCACAAATTTCTTCTTAGTATAATGGTTGAGCACACAATTTTTTTCATACAATGATTCCAAGGTATTCATAAATTCATCATATGATTTATTAACATCTTCCACGTAAACATTATCCCAATTTTGATTACAGTAACTAAATCATTTCTTAATTTGTCTATCCACAGTATTCCTACGCCCCATGATGCTTTGCGCGAAATGTGCACACGACTTCCGGTTGACCGGAAACACCGTTTGTTTACATGCAAGTAATACAGTTGAAGACAGTCCAAACTTTGTTGTTTTAGTTCATTAAAAATGTGGGAACACCACTTGACAGAGCTAAGAAAGGACAGTATAACCATACCGCTCCCTGCTGGGGACGAAGGATGGGTGGACGATATGAAAAAGTGGCCGCAGATTACGTACAGTTGTATCTTTAACTACTTCCTAGAGTCGGCTGCTTCTGACGGTGAAGCGATGAAAAATCTGAAAAGCGCAGAGGCATATCAGTATTTACACAGCAATAAGGTCGGTGTCGTTTTGTTAAAAGAGGAGGGACACGATCTTATTTATCTTAAAGCAGACGTAGAGCCCAGCCAATGTCTGAAAGTCCCGCATCACCGAGCCTGGGTGTTAGTTTCAACATCAGGCATAATCCAGACTGCAGGTTGTTCATGCGTAGCAGGGCAAGGCAGGTCTTGCAGCCATGCAGCCGCGATTATGTGGAAGGTAAATGCTGTTAATCTTTTATTTTTATTAATTACTTTTATCATTTTTTGAAATGATAGTGTGCACCGCCACCTACTGGTTTATAATGTGGATGTTATTTTCATATCAGGTTGAGAACGCAGTCAGACAAGGAAAGACTGGGACATCGTGCACAGATGTGCAGAGGAAGTGGAATTCAGGCACAAAAAAAAATGTTGAGCTGAAGAAGGTGACACATATCCATTTTAAACGCCATAAAGCAGTCCACACCCATGAAGGCTTGGCAGCATCAACATCCAATCCGAGTGTGTCATCAGCTGAACCCAACGCCAAGGTTTTCAAGGATCATCAAGAATTTCAAAGTTATGTTAGTTCCTCTGTTATGGCCCCATTTTTTCAGTTGCAGACAAAAAGTCTTGCTCATCTGTGCTACACAGCAAACATTGAGAATGATCAGTCTTCTCAGAGACAGTGTGATCTGCAGATACCCCATACAGAGCACAGCACAACTTTAACCTGCAAAAAGTGTAGCACGTTTTATGAGACCTACGTTGAACTAAGTCCGTCTCAGGTTGAAAAGTTGTGCAGCGACACCCAGGTACAAAGTTCATCACAACTATGGCATGATGCAAGGAAGCTGCGACTGACAGCGAGCACGGCAAAGAGGGTGCCCAAACGGAGCACGACCAACCCTCAAAAATTCTTACATGAACACTTGCACCCCACCTTCAAAGGAAACACTGCAACTGCATATGGGAAAAAAAATGAGGACAAAGCCATACAAGTTATGAAGGATCAAGGGCACACTGTTGAGCGGAAAGGCCTGGTGGTGTGTCCTGACCAGCCGTGGTTTGGAGCAAGCCCGGATGGAATTTTGGACTCTGTGCAGCTCCTAGAAATCAAATGTCCACTTAAGAGCTCCATGTCACTCACAGAGTTTCTGTCTCGGCCTAATTGTGACATCAAGCTCCTAGAAGATGGGAATTATCTCATTCTTCAAAATGGGCAAAGTGGTTACTACCTCCAGGTGAGTAAATATTGATCCTTTCGATCTATGAACTGGTGTGACTGGTATTTGTAAACCTCCGTTAAAACAAACCTTAAGACATATTTTTAATATTTGTTGTTCCAGGTTCAGCTGACCATGATGTGTCTGAGGCTGCAAAGCTGCAAGCTGGTGATCTGGACACCAACAGAACACCTGGCGTTGGATATTCCTTTTGACGCAGACTTTACAAACACACAGATGAAACACCTCAAGAGTTTTTACTTTTCACAAATGCTTCCCATACTGGTTGATGAATTTGTTACAAATAAGATTCAGCTCTGCAACAAATACATGGATCTCTTTAAAAATCACTGAGCAGAGAAATATTATGTGTACTACATACACAACTAATCAACAGAAATGTTGTAAACCAAGAAGAAAATAACGGTCTGTATATATATATATATTTTTTTTTCATGTTTTATTAAAGACGTAGTACTACAAAACAATGTCCCGTTAACACATATTAACACATACAGTACAGTGAAATATTCATACATCACTATAAACATCTTTTTTACAATTTACATTTTTTTTAAGATGTCATACATTTACATTAAAATATTAACAACATTGTTGTATCTGTGCACATTTCAGCACTTTTCTAGTTTACACATTAGGTTGTAACTGTTGTTTTCAGAGAAAGTTTGAATAAATGTGTTCTCCTAATCTATCCTATTTCTTTCTAATAATTACTGTCTTCTGTGTTGTCGCTGGAAATAAGCTCACCTCTTAAATTCACTAAGGATGCGCAAATCTTAATGATTTTGTCTATTTTTTGCACCAAGGAAATTGGTACTGTCTGCGAAAGAATCTTGTACACCTTCAGACGCCTTATTACCCGCTCAACATGAATGCGAGCATGAGCAATGCGGCGTGTGTGAGTGACCTCCTCACCGGTCAGCTGGCATCCTTTACGTGTGAATGCTGGAATGATTAGATTCACTCTGCGCTCCTCCATCAAGTCCCTGACAGTGAAACCACGGTCACCCATCACCTCATCTCCAGCACGTAGATAATCCAGAAACCCTGAGTTCTGTGTTATGTACCTGTCACTGCATTTGCCGCCATAAGCATCTGAAATAAACATAATAAATCCAGAGGGAGCAACAGCAACTAAGTATTTCACAGTGTTGTTGGAATAATAGTGACTGTATGATTCGCTTCTACTGTCCAAGTTTTTGGCTTTCTGCAAAACTGTCTCTGTGCAGTCAATTACACAGGTTGTTTTTAAAAACAGCTCTTTAAAAGGTTTTGGCAATGTTGCTTTGATTGTTTCACGAGGCAACCACACAACAAGATCCTTGGTGTGTTCAGACATTATGTCGATCCACATTCCAACAGTTTTGCTGACATTACCTTGAGATGTTTTAAACCGCCGTGCTAAATCAGCCATGACGAAGTTCTGTCTTAGTTTCATCAAAGTCATTAGGACTTGATCTACAACTGGCACTGATGATGAAACGGGAGCAAATTTCTGTAGGCACGATACAAGCCTGTGAAACGCAGTGAGTGGAATCCCAGTATACAAGAGGGAGTCTGCATCGCTCTGTAAGATGCTGTCTGATACTGGGGGTGGCAGTTCTGGGGATGGTGCACTCACTCCACATGTGATGCTGGACCTTTTTGAATAGCTGTGCTCCTCCATCCCTGGATCAGACCACTGTGTTTGGGCATCACAGGACAACGACGCAGATGCTGAGCACAGCTCCCCATTCTCATCCACCTCATCAGGCTCATCTGAAATGTATTAATAACAAATACATTTATTAATGTAAGACACAACAAACTGGACACATTTTCAAAGATACACATTTTAAATTAATAGTAAGATTTTCCTTATTAATGCATCATACCTGACATTCTCATCACACTGTTTTCAATCCTTCTGAGTAACCGACGTTTCTTCTCCGGTTGTTTATCGTAGCCCAGCCATAGAGTAGGATGCGGGTTTTCCTCTGTCGGCCGTTTATCAATGAAGTGAAATGAGCACACATACAGCGTTTTGGGTGGTCTCTTCAAATTCAGGTTTTTCAGCCACCTTCTTCTTACGTCGTCATCTTTAGGTAGGCGATGGAAACCATACCGCTTTTCACAGGAACACTCTTTCTTTGTTTTGGGTGCGTGCTGAAAACACTGTTGTTTTAGCCACAGATTTAGCTTCGTCCGGTTGTTGGTGCAGCCGCGAACAGCACAGCAGGTACCTGAACCCCGGTAGGACATTTCTGTAAACGTTCCGTTTAAACAAAAGCTGTGTTTGCTCCGATAAAATGAATGAAAATAACTTTCAAAAACACCCGCGATCCATAGTCCGCCTATGGAATACAGGCACTTCCAGTGTCGGACCGGAAGTTCAATGCACATTCGCTTCTACAGTGACACCCCCAGGAATACTGTGGATAGCTGTTTTTGATGTATTTATAATTTTATTCTTTTTTGCAATTTTGATCATATTACTATATTTTTTGTAGATAGTGAAAACCGGTAAGTGATCGCTAAGATCAGTCATTAGAATGCCACTAACCACATCCCCATTTATTGTATTTGTAAAAATATTATCCAATACATATCTGTCAAGTCTCCCATTTTGGCCGGGAAACTACCGTATTTTACCCCTCTTTCCCGTCGTCATCTCGAATTATTATTTTCCCGGAAATCTCCCGTATTATAATATTATAAGAAAAAAAAACCATTCCAGTGCCTCTGTCACTAGCCTCACGAGAACCGCCACCTGCAGTAGCCTCGGTGGCAGTTCTCGCGATGTTAGGGCTGGTAGCGCCGGTGTTACACCAAATCCTGCGACTTGTCAAAATCTGGGACGCCAGGGGGCGAGAGCCTACATTCCTCCGTATGTACGTCGTGAGTGGAAGTGAGAAGAAGAGTATTTAGGTAAACTGCGTAGCTCTGCGCAGCTCTAATGAACAGTGTAGCAGGAATGAAAATGGAACACTTCCCAAATTTTGTTTCAGTCGCATGACGGGAAAAATGTAATGGGTATGCTGAACACAGACGGACCATCGCATTCAATTGCTGTTGTTTTAAACATTTAAACCCAAAATAGCCGTTTAATAAATCTGTAATTTCCCATAAATATGATCACGGTTCATTTTAAATGTGTTTTGGAGTTCTGCCACCTCCTCTCTGCAATTTGGGAGCATTTAACATAACATGGGACCAAGTAGTCAGTATCGGTCACACTGTTTTGTTGCATTATGTCTGTTTTTATTTGCTGTTTCAGTCTGTCATTTAGTTTATTTTAGTAGTTGCATTGGTTGCACAGGAGATGGCAATGTAGTGCCAGAAATGTAGGTGTGGTTACCTGGCCTTCAGCAGCTGTTTACCTTTGTTACACTCAGTTTGCTGCTCAGTGTCTGGCAATCACAGAGATGCTTTTGGTATGTATCTTGTTTTCAATTGTCTTTTGTAAATTAACAGAGAAATGTGAATCTATTTTGTCTGGTTTTACATTTTTCTCTTTAAACAAGATTGTATGTATAAATTTGCTGCATTAAAAATAATTTGAAATATATAGGTAAAGCTTAAATTCATATAAATATTTAATAATTTTCTATTAAGGGTTTAAATTTGTTGATTGAAACAGTATTTTCATTTGATATATTTAAATGTGTTTATTATTCAAGGTTTTCAACTTATGGCTCATGGAGCATCAGAGAAAATAAAATAAAAGACTAAATGAGTGGAGTTGTACAGCGTCCTCTGTTGGTGCCAAAGCCTTTTTTTCGAGTTCAAGCAAAGGAGATAACTCGACACACAATTTGATACCCACCATAATCTGTGACCTTACTGTAATTTCACATAAATATTTTCTAAGTTAATTTTAAATGTGTTTTGGAGTTCTGCCACCTCCTCACTACAGTCTGGGGGCAATTAACATAACATGGGAGCCTCAAGTACTCATTATCACTAGGGATGTAACGGTACACGTGGGTGTACCGAACCGTTTCGGTACGGCACGTTCGGTTCGGTCCACCTGCGTACCGTTTCTGTTATTTTTTCACTCATTAAACGTTATTAATGGGAGAATATGTGCGCCGCGGAAATAAATTTCATGGGCGCGTTTCAGCACGGCGCTATTATCTTGCAGCACGCACAGCATTTAGCAGCCTAGCATCTCGTGTGCGGTCTCCTGTTTGGGAAAGTTATGGCTTTCTTGTTAAAAGACGAGTGCAAATCCAAAGCTGTGTGTGGACGTTATTTCACAAGACTGGATCTGCACCAGCAACACGTCTAACGTTAACGCGCTTGAAACTACATCATCCGAACTTGAACAAAGAAAAGCAGCTTGTTGCTTGCAAACACCGCTAACAGCAGCTGCTTATAAACATCCTTCATCAGGTAAATCAGAGTGGTCCAGATCAAAAGTTCAGCACTTTATGAAAAAAACAAAAACTGATATTGTCAACAAGTCCTGGAGCTGATTAAAGCCCTGCCCTGATGATGATGAGTGAGAGATTCAACCGTTCAAGAAGAGGTATTGTTCTTTTATTATTATTATTATTATTATTATTATTATTATTATTATTATTATTATTATTATTATTATTATTATTATTATTATTATTATTATTATTATTATCTAATTAATCTTTTTTATTTAAAATCATAATCTTATTAACTTTTTTTTTTACCTCTTTGTTTTTTATTTCCAGTCTGGGACAGAGGTAGCTGCTCTCTTCTTCCTCTTCAGGGAAATCCACCAGATCATCTGTAGCTAAGACGTCTGTGATGACTGAACTCTGAACTTTTCCAGGGACAGGTGGGAGCAGGTCCAAGAGGTTGTGAGTAATGAGGCCAAATACAGCTACACTCCACCACTCCACCACTGGAGATATTCACAGCAACTAGATCTGTGCTTTTGGCAGAAAATGTGGACAAGTTGGTCTTTTTGGACAAAAACTTGATTAGTTAGATTGTAAACATTTTGTTGTTGCTTATTCATTCATTCAACCTTTTATTTATACAGGCTAGCCTCGTTGAGTCACGGGGACTCATTTACAAGAGGGACCTGTCTCACTCACACCAAACAACCATCCACTCTCACACCTAGGGTCAATTTAGAGTCACCAATCAGCCTAACATGCATGTTTTTTGGTCTGTGGGAGGAAACCGGAGTACCCGGAGGAAACCCACGCATGCACGGGGAGAACATGCAAACTCCACCCAGAAAGGCCCCCGGACCGGGATTTGAACCGGCAACCTTCTCGCTGAGAGGCAGCAGCTCTACCAGTTGTGCCACCGTGCTGCCCATTGTTCTGGTTCTGACTGTTATTGTATTTATTAAGATTTTTATTATTGTTAATATAGTTTATTTATTATAAAGAGTGCTGTTTATCTAAAATATCATCCAAATGGGTCACTTTTATTTATTTTTATACAAACGTATTTTTGGCATATTTTCAAAATAAACATTTTGTAAGTCTTTACTTTGTCTTTTTTTTGGTACCGAAAATAAACCGAACCGAGCCCTCCTTGAAACTGAACCGAACCGAAATGTGATTTTAGCGTACCGTTACACCCCTAATTATCACATAGGTCACCGAATGTGATACCCGTCAAAATCGGTGACATTACTGTAATTTCACATAAATATTTTCAAAGTTAATTTTAAATGTGTTTTGGAGTTCTGCCACCTCCTCACTACAGTCTGGGGGCAATTAACATAACATGGGAGCCTCAAGTACTCAGTATCACAGAGGTCACCGAATTTGATACCCGTCAAAATCGGTGACCTTACTGTAATTTCACATAAATATTTTCAAAGTTCATTTTAAATGTGTTTTGGAGTTCTGCCACCTCCTCACTACAGTCTGGGGGCAATTAACATAACATGGGAGCCTCAAGTACTCAGTATCACAGAGGTCACCGAATTTGATACCCGTCAAAATCGGTGACCTTACTGTAATTTCACATAAATATTTTCAAAGTTCATTTTAAATGTGTTTTGGAGTTCTGCCACCTCCTCACTACAGTCTGGGGGCAATTAACATAACATGGGAGCCTCAAGTACTCAGTATCACAGAGGTCACCGAATTTGATACCCGTCAAAATCGGTGACCTTACTGTAATTTCACATAAATATTTTCAAAGTTCATTTTAAATGTGTTTTGGAGTTCTGCCACCTCCTCACTACAGTCTGGGGGCAATTAACATAACATGGGAGCCTCAAGTACTCATATCACAGAGGTCACCGAATTTGATACCCGTCAAAATCGGTGACCTTACTGTAATTTCACATAAATATTTTCTAAGTTCCCCTCCTTGGGCTGCCACCTTACTGTGGTGTAGAGGTGTCGTTTCTTTGCCCGAGCCCGACCCTACCCGAGCCCTACCCGACTTCGGGTCGGGCTCGGGCCATATTTTTGGTTTGATTGGCGGGCCGCGGGTCGGGCTCGGGCTTTGATGTGGTTTTTTTAATCATACAGCACAAACAAAACTAAATAAAAATGCACACAATATAAAATTGTTTTAATCTGCTTGTAAAGAATATAAGGCAGTAAGTTTATTGATGAGGAAATAATTAATAGAGTGAATTTAGATGGTGAAAACCGCAGCGCGCAGCCACTAAATTGGCAACTCAGCCAGAGAGCAGGCGCGCGGCGCGCGCCTGACAGCGTCTCCCCCGACATGCTGGACTTTTTAGTGACATTTCTCGAACCATTTTACCGTGCACAGAGAGAACTGGAGGGTGACAAATATCCCACCAACCTGGTTTGTCTCTGGAATGAGAAACTGAAGCAACACTGCCAGTCCTCACACAGACTCTCCGCAGCAGGTGTTTCTGCGCCGCAGACATGCAGAAGTGCTGGAGCGCAAAATTATTATCCACGACTTGCAGAGAGTTGCATTATTTCTGTGGCCTAACTTTAACGAGCTCAAAATTATGTCACCAGCTGACGTGCGTCAGGTGCACGCTCACGTTCGCACACTGCTCTCATCTGCGGCGGAACAAGTTGCCGCATTCCTGACATTCCTGAGCTTCAACATCAAGTCACTGCGAGCAGCGCGCTCACACCTCCTCCTCCTCCTGGAGGAGGAGGAGGTGTGAGCGCGCTGCTCTCCTCCATCAAAACAAAGAAGAACAACATCAAGTTCTTTTGCTGAGTGGGAGAACGCAGTAAAAGCTTAATAAATAAACGTAGTGTTTTTTTTTTTTTTGTTGTTGTTGTTGTTTTTTTTAATCGGGTAGGGTCGGGTCGGGCGGTGATTTCTAGGAAATCAGCGGGCTCCCTCGGGTTTGGGTAATTAAACTTAGGGCTCGGGTAGGGTAGGGCCGTGGATTTCCGGCCCGATGACAGCTCTACCGTGGTGGAGGGGTTTGAGTGTCCCAATGATCCTAGGAGCTATGCTGTCAGGGGCTTTATGCCCCTAGTAGGGTCACCCAAGGCAGACAGGTCCTAGGTGAGGGACGAGACAAAGCGCAGCCCACAAGACCCCTTATGATGAATAATATAAATGGAAACAATGTTCCCTCGCCCGGACGCGGGTCACCGGGGCCCCACTCTGGAGCCAGGCCCGGAGGAGGGGCACGTTGGCGAGCGCCTGGTGGCCGGGCTTTCACCCATGGAGCTCGGCCGGGCACAGCCCGAAGAGGAGACGTGGGTCCCCCTTCCCATGGGCTCACCACCTGTGGGAGGGGCCAAAGGGGTCGGGTGCATTGTGGAATGGGTGGTGGCCGAGGGCGGGGACCCTGGCGGTCTGATCCTCGGCTACAGAAGCTGGCCATTGGGACATGGAATGTCACCTCTCTGGTGGGGAAGGAGCCTGAGCTAGTGTGTGAGGTTGAGAGGTTCCGGCTAGAAATAGTCGGACTCACCTCAACGCATGGCTCTGGCTCTGGAACCAGTTTCCTTGAGAGGGGTTGGACACTCTTCCACTCTGGAGTTGCCCCTGGTGAGAGGCGCCGAGCAGGAGTGGGCATACTTGTTGCCCCCCATCTTGGTGCCTGTACGTTGGGGTTCACCCCGGTGAACGAGAGGGTAGCCTCCCTTCGCCTACGTGTGGGGGGACGGGCTCTGACTGTTGTTTGTGCCTATGCGCCAAACGGCAGCGCAGATTACCCACCCTTTTTGGAGTCCTTGGAGGGGGTATTGGAGGGTGCGCCTCCTGGGGACTCCCTTGTTCTGCTGGGGGACTTCAACGCTCACGTGGGCAATGACAGTGAGACCTGGAGGGGTGTGGTTGGGAGGAACGGCCCCCCTGATCTGAACCCGAGTGGTGTTCTGTTGTTGGACTTCTGTGCTCGTCATGGATTGTCCATAACGAACACCATGTTCAGGCATAAGGGTGTCCATATGTGCTCTTGGCACCAGGACACCCTAGGTCGTAGTTCAATGATCGACTTTGTTGTCGTCTCATCTGATCTGCGGCCGCATGTCCTGGACACTCGGGTGAAGAGAGGGGCGGAGCTGTCAACTGACCACTACCTGGTGGTGAGTTGGCTCCGATGGTGGGGGAGGATGCCGGTCAGACCTGGCAGACCCAAACGTATTGTGAGGGTCTGCTGGGAACGTCTGGCAGAGTCTCCCGTAAGACGGAGCTTTAACTCCCACCTCCGGGAGAGCTTTGAACACGTTCCGAGGGAGGCGGGGGACATTGAGCCCGAGTGGGCCATGTTCCGCGCCTCTATTGTCGAGGCAGCTTATCGGAGTTGTGGCCGCAAGGTTGTTGGTGCCTGTCGTGGTGGCAACCCTCGAACCCGGTGGTGGACACCGGCGGTGAGGGATGCTGTCAAGCTGAAGAAGGAGTCCTATTGGGCCTTTTTGGCCTGTGGGACCCCGGAAGCAGCAGATAGGTACCGGCAGTCCAAGCGGCATGCGGCTCGGGTGGTTGCTGAGGCAAAAACTCGGGCGTGGGAGGAGTTCGGAGAGGCCATGGAGAATGACTTCCGTACGGCTTCGAGGCGATTCTGGTCCACCATCCGGCGTCTCAGGGGGGGAAAGCGGTACGCGACCAACACCATTTATGGTGGGGATGGCGTGCTGTTGACCTCAACTCGGGATGTTGTGAGTCGGTGGGCGGAATACTTCGAAGACCTCCTCAAGCCTGGGGACTTTGGGTCGGGCTCTCCAATCTCTGGTGCTGAGGTCGCCGAGGTGGTTAAAAAGCTCCGCGGTGGCAAGGCTCCGGGGGTGGATGAGATTCGTCCTGAGTTCCTTAGGGCTCTGGATGTTGTGGGGTTGTGTTGGCTTACGCGACTCTGCAATATCGCGTGGACATCGGGGGCAGTTCCCTTGGATTGGCAGACTGGGGTGGTGGTTCCCCTATTCAAAAAGGGGGACCGTAGGGTGTGTTCCAACTATAGAGGGATCACACTCTTAAGCCTCCCTGGTAAGGTCTATTCAGGGGTTCTGGAGAGGAGGGTCCGTCGGATAGTCGAACCTCGGATTCAGGAGGAGCAGTGTGGTTTTCGTCCTGGTCGTGGAACACTAGACCAGCTCTACACCCTCAACAGGGTCCTGGAGGGTGCGTGGGAGTTTGCCCAACCAGTTTACATGTGCTTTGTGGACTTGGAAAAGGCATTCGACCGCGTCCCTCGGGGGGTTCTGTGGGGGGTACTCCGGGAGTATGGGGTACCAGGCCCTTTGATATGGGCTGTTAGGTCCCTGTACGACCGGTGTCAGAGCTTGGTCCGCATCGCTGGCAGTAAAGGCCGGCGCAGATCTCCGCGCTTGAGCTAGCGCGGCGCCCCGCTGTGTGAGCGCCGTGAGGTCGCCGGTGCACAAGCCCTTTGAACGTTCACGCGAGCGCGCCAAGCTCCAATTTTACGAGCACCTACGCGAAGCGCGGTGTCTGACCAATCAGCGACCTCAGTTCAGTCCCCCTCCGCGTGCAGCTGCTCACAGAGACGTGAGAAGAAAGCAGAGCTCTGTTGGAGCCACACGCTGTGCTCTGCTGTGAACCCCCAACGCGCGCACGTGGCGCGGGGCTCGGTCCAGCGCGGAGCTCTGCGCCAGCCTTTAGTCAGGCTCGTTTCCGGTGAGAGTTGGACTCCGCCAAGGTTGCCCTTTGTCACCGATTCTGTTTATAACTTTTATGGACAGAATTTCTAGGCGCAGCCAAGGTGTTGAGAGGATCCGTTTTGGTGGCCTTAGAATCGCTTCTCTGTTTTTTGCAGATGATGTGGTCCTATTGGCTTCATCAGCTCGTGATCTACAGCTTTCGCTGGAGCGGTTTGCAGCTGAATGTGATGCGGCCGGGATGAGGATCAGTTCCTCCAAATCCGAGGCCATGGTCTTGAGCCGGAAAAGGGTAGCATGCCTTCTCCAGGTCGGGGAGGAGGTCCTGCCCCAAGTGGAGGAGTTTAAGTATCTCGGGGTCTTGTTCACGAATGAGGGAAAACTGGAGCGTGAGATCGATAGGCGGATAGGTGCAGCGTCCGCAGTGAAGCGGGCGCTGTACCGGTCTGTCGTGGTGAAGAGAGAGCTGAGTCAAAAGGCAAAGCTCTCAATTTACCGATCGATCTACGTTCCCACCCTCATCTATGGTCATGAGCTTTGGGTTATGACCGAAAGAACGAGATCTCGGATACAAGCGGCTGAAATGAGTTTTCTCCGCAGGGTGTCTGGACTCTCCCTTAGAGATAGGGTGAGAAGCTCAGTCATCCGGGAGGGACTCGGAGTAGAGCCGCTGCTTCTCCACATCGAGAGGAGCCAGTTGAGGTGGCTCGGGCATCTGGTTAGGATGCCTCCTGGACGCCTCCCTGGTGAGGTGTTCCGGGCATGTCCCACCGGGAGGAGACCCAGAGGAAGACCCAGGATACGCTGGAGGGACTATGTTTCTCGGCTGGCCTGGGAACGCCTTGGGATTCCCCCAGAGGAGCTGCTCCAAGTGGCTGGGGAGAGGGAAGTCTGGGCCTCCCTACTTAGGCTGCTACCCCCGCGACCCGACCCCGGATAAGCGGAAGAAAATGGATGGATGGATGGATGGATTTTCTAAGTTAATTTTACATGTGTTTTGGAGTTCTGCCACCTCCTCACTACAGTCTGGGAGCAATTAACATAACATGGGAGCCTCAAGTACTCAGTATCACAGAGGTTACAACGTCATTGGAAGGCGTTTTTGTAATGAAATGTTATGTTAATGTTGTCTTTGTGTGAGAAATTGGACACCTTGGAGTAGCTGTGATGGGTTGGCTAATTTTGTGTTGGTCACAGTGAATAAACAGATTTTTTTTATTTATTATTAATGCTCCTAACATCTATACAAGCAATGATAACGTTATGTCTGCAAGCAGTGGGGAACATGAGGAACTCTGTTTTTTTTAATTGACAAACTGTGCCACAATAGTATAACATCAAATATTTGTGTATAATGTACAACTCTGAAGAAGTCTCTTTTTACGTTGTTTACAAACTGGAGAACTATGTCATAAATAACAACCAACCATATACAGTACACTAAAATACAACTGCTAATATGTACAGGCTGGAGAACTGCATACCTAACAACCAACCGTATACACTACAATACAACAACTACGTATTATGTACAGGCTGGACAGCAATACTCGTCATGGTTCCCCACACAGCTGTTATGAAACCACCTACCGCAGTCGTCACATTCGATCTGTAAACACAAAAAACAATGCTTGTTTTAATCAAATAACTGTCCAGAGATGCTCACAAGTCATTTTTTGCAAGTCCAAGTCAAGTCTCAAGTCTCTGATCTTAAGTCCAAGTCAAGTCTCAAGTCTCTGATTTCAAGTCCAAGTCAAGTCCAAGTCAAGTCTCAAGTCATTGATCTCAAGTCTAAGTCAAGTCTCAAGTCTCTGATCTCAAGTCCAAGTCAAGTCCAAGTCAAGTCTCAAGTCATTGATCTCAAGTCCAAGTCAAGTCCCTAATATTTGAGTGACACCGTGAATGAATGTATGCTATTCATTCGCAAACAATGGACATTAAATGTCTCTCCTTTTAAAAATATCCAGGTTAACATTAGGTTAACACACTGACGCTAAGCTTGTTTGTAGCAGCTGCTAACAACCTTTTAGGCAGTGACTACACGTTACAGCTTATTTTTATCTGAATGTAGAGGCCAAAACATTACATTAAATGTCTCTCCTCAATTCAATTCAGTTCAGTTTATTTATACTGTATAGCTCCAAGTCACAAGTTGTCTCAGGGCACTGAACAGAAACAATCAAATATAAAAATAATAAGTTAACAGAAACTTTAATATAAAAATAATAAGTTAACAGAAACTTTAATATAAAAATAATGGTAACACTATTTATCTGAGGAGACTGCTTTGAGTTTAACTCCATGTTATAAAAAAGCTACAGTAGTTAGCCAGAGTTATTTCAGGATGAAATAATTTGAACTTCTGTTTGAATGAATACTCTGATGCATGCTCAATAATCCAGGTAGAAAAATCTAAAAAAGCTAAGTCTGGTCCTCTGGACATTCAAAAAATAAAACAAAACAAAGCAAAAAAAAAAAAATGTAGAAACGTTTCGTCTTTCGTCCGAAAGACTTCCTCAGTCTGAGTTGCTGTGTTCAGCTCAGTCTTATAAATAGCACCCTCTCACAGTGCACAACCAGTTGGCTGATGACAGCCTGAAACCAGCTGCTCACATGATCAAGGAGGGCCATCAGCCTAACAATGGATCATTAGCACCCTGATGGTTGTTTGCTATTCACAGAGGGCTGAGTGATACTAGCAATAACAGCATTGTAAGAGGGAGACAGTTGAACCCGGAGGCCTCCACCCCTGTTTAATGATGGACGGTTTCTTTTCACAAAGATGGCCTCCTTTACTCCTCTCTCAAACCATCGTTCCTCTCTATCAAGGATGTGAACATCTTCATCCTTGAAAGAGTGACCGCTGGCCTGGAGATGAGTGTAGACCGCAGAGTCCTGACCTGATGCTGTTGATCTTCTGTGCTGGGCCATCCTTTTGGCCAGTGGCTGTTTAGTTTCCCCAATGTAAGACTGATCACAGCCCTCCTGACACTGAACAGCATACACAATATTACTCTGTTTGTGCCGGGGGACTGGATCTTTGGGATGAACCAGTCTTTGCCGTAATGTATTTTGGGGTTTAAAAGCCACTGGGACGTTGTGTTTAGAGAATAAACGTCTCAATGTCTCTGAAACTCCCGCAACATACGGAATGACCACTGGTCTGGGTCTGGGTTCCTTCTTTTCACCTGATGGCTGGCTGGAGTCCTGTTTGGGTTTCTTCTCTGCTTTCAGGAAGGCCCAGTTAGGATATCCACATTTCCCTAGAGCCTGTTTTGTGTGTGATTTCTCCTTCTGTCTGGCTCCTAAGTTAGTGGGGACGCTGTCTGCTCTGTGGTACAGAGTCCTGATGACTCCTAACTTGTGCTCCAGAGGGTGATGGGAGTCAAACTGTAAATACTGGTCTGTGTGGGTGGGTTTGCGGTACACCTCAGTTTGCAAATTTCCTCTATCAGAAACTGAGACCTCACAGTCCAAGAAAGCCAACCTGCCATTTTTTACATCTTCTCGTGTGAACTTGATATATTTATCCACAGAGTTGATGTGATCAGTGAAATGTTGGACTTCCTGAGATTTAATTTTAACCCAGGTGTCATCAACATACCTGAACCAATGACTTGGTGGTCTCCCTGAAAAGGACGTCAAGGCTTTCTTTTCTACCTCCTCCATGTACAGGTTGGCAACAATAGGAGAAACTGGCGACCCCATAGCACACCCATGTTTCTGCCTATAATATTGCTCCCCATATGTGAAGTAGGTTGACTGCAGGCACAGTTTCAAGAGTTGACACAGTTGCTCTGTGGAAAGCGTGGTCCTGCTGTTCAGAGTGGTGTCTGATTTTAACCTTAAACAGACCACCTCTACTGCCTCATCAACAGGAATGCACGTAAAGAGTGATGTAACATCAAAAGAGACCATTGTTTCATCAGTCTCCATGATGACATCCCTCACCTTATCCACAAAGTCCATGGTGTTCTGTATGTGGTGTTCTGAGCTGCCAACTAAAGGGATGAGTACAGATGCCAGATATTTGGAAACATTGTAAGTGACCGAGTTAATCATGCTAACAATTGGTCTTAAAGGTACACCTTGTTTGTGGATTTTGGGTAAACCATACAGACTTGGCGTGGCCTCCCCTGGGTACAGTCTGTGGTACAGAATACTGTCAATAGCCTTGTCCTGCTTCAAAATTTTCAGGCAATCTATCAACTTCTTCTTGTAACCACTTCCTGGATCTCTTTTCAGCGGTTCATAAGTGGTTACGTCACTAAGGAGTGACATAACTTTCTCATGATAGTCTTTCTGGTTCAAAATCACTGTGCATCTTCCTTTGTCTGCTGGGAGAATTATGATGTTTTTGTCCTTGCTAAGAGTGGTGAGTGCATCTTTCTCTTCTCTACTGATGTTGGAAGGTGGTGGTTTAGCATTACTGAGACAGGCTGAAACTTTGACTCTGAGTTGTTCTGCTTCAAACTCTCTAATTTTGTTGTTACGAATAGCTGACTCAGTGGCTGTGATCATCTCTACCAGAGGAATTCTACTTGGTGCCACTGCAAAGTTTAGTCCCCTGGCAAGAATCTCTGTCTCCGGCTGGGTGAGCTGTCTGTCAGATAAATTCTTCACCCACTTCTCTGTCTCCCTGGCATGTAACTGTGTATCGGAGTGTTGTCTTACACTGAATGTGTTGTTATTGGAATTGTGATGGTGTTGACGAGTTATCAGTAAGTTAAATTTGTTTTGCTGTCGAGTCTTGGACTTGACATGCTGTGCTAAGCGTGCCTGATCTGTACAGTCCATCACTTGCTGAAGTGTGGTCTGATCTAGGCACGTTGTTAGTTTTTGTTTAATCTGCTCTTCTTTGGTCTTCAAAGCCTCAATAGTAAAATTGGTCTGTCTTACCCGTTCATTCAGCAGCTGCGTCTGTGCCTTCTGAAGGATATTGCTTGCCCGGTGCCCGCTGACCGACGATTTCAGTTCCAGGCTCTTGGGAATGATGCCACTTTGTCTGCATCTAAGGTTGAATCGCAAGTGGTTCCTGTAGTCTGCCCTCTTCCTAGCTGTTTTCTCAAACTCTCTAACAAGTTTGAGGCAATCCTGGCCAAAGTGGTTCAAAATACTCTGATGCATGCTCAATAATCCAGGTAGAAAAATCTAAAAAAGCTAAGTCTGGTCCTCTGGACATTCAAAAAATAAAACAAAACAAAGCAAAAAAAAATGTAGAAACGTTTCGTCTTTCGTCCGAAAGACTTCCTCAGTCTGAGTTGCTGTATTCAGCTCAGTCTTATAAATAGCACCCTCTCACAGTGTTGCACAACCAGTTGGCTGATGACAGCCTGAAACCAGTTGCTCACATGATCAAGGAGGGCCATCAGCCTAACAATGGATCATTAGCACCCTGATGGTTGTTTGCTATTCACAGAGGGCTGAGTGATACTAGCAATAACAGCATTGTAAGAGGGGGACAGTTGAACCCGGAGGCCTCCACCCCTGTTTAATGATGGACGGTTTCTTTTCACAAAGATGGCCTCCTTTACTCCTCTCTCAAACCATCGTTCCTCTCTATCAAGGATGTGAACATCTTCATCCCTGAAAGAGTGACCGCTGGCCTGGAGATGAGTGTAGACCGCAGAGTCCTGACCTGATGATGTTGATCTTCTGTGCTGGGCCATCCTTTTGGCCAGTGGCTGTTTAGTTTCCCCGATGTAAGACTGATCACAGCCCTCCTGACACTGAACAGCATACACAATATTACTCTGTTTGTGCCGGGGGACTGGATCTTTGGGATGAACCAGTCTTTGCCGTAATGTATTTTGGGGTTTAAAAGCCACTGGGACGTTGTGTTTAGAGAATAAACGTCTCAATGTCTCTGAAACTCCCGCAACATACGGAATGACCACTGGTCTGGGTCTGGGTTCCTTCTTTTCACCTGATGGCTGGCTGGAGTCCTGTTTGGGTTTCTTCTCTGCTTTCAGGAAGGCCCAGTTAGGATATCCACATTTCCCTAGAGCCTGTTTTGTGTGTGATTTCTCCTTCTGTCTGGCTCCTAAGTTAGTGGGGACGCTGTCTGCTCTGTGGTACAGAGTCCTGATGACTCCTAACTTGTGCTCCAGAGGGTGATGGGAGTCAAACTGTAAATACTGGTCTGTGTGGGTGGGTTTGCGGTACACCTCAGTTTGCAAATTTCCTCTATCAGAAACTGAGACCTCACAGTCCAAGAAAGCCAACCTGCCATTTTTTACATCTTCTCGTGTGAACTTGATATATTTATCCACAGAGTTGATGTGATCAGTGAAATGTTGGACTTCCTGAGATTTAATTTTAACCCAGGTGTCGTCAACATACCTGAACCAATGACTTGGTGGTCTCCCTGAAAAGGATGTCAAAGCTCTCTTTTCTACCTCCTCCATGTACAGGTTGGCAACAATAGGAGAAACTGGAGACCCCATAGCACACCCATGTTTCTGCCTATAATATTGCTCCCCATATGTGAAGTAGGTTGACTGCAGGCACAGTTTCAAGAGTTGACACAGTTGCTCTGTGGAAAGCGTGGTCCTGCTGTTCAGAGTGGTGTCTGATTTTAACCTTAAACAGACCACCTCTACTGCCTCATCAACAGGAATGCACGTAAGTCTGACTTCCTCAGACTGAGCTGAATACAGCAACTCAGACTGAGGAAGTCTTTCGGACGAAAGACGAAACGTTTCTACATTTTTTTTTTTTGCTTTGTTTTGTTTTATTTTTTGAATGTCCAGAGGACCAGACTTAGATTTTTTAGATTAATGCTATGAACTTTTTCCTTTTTGTTACATTTACTATGAATTTCTCACAGGGCAGATTAGAGCCAACATGGAGGACTCACCAACATATACAGTATTATTATTATTATACATATAATATTGTCCAGTGTCTGATGCTGCAGTCATGTTACTGAGCTCCCACTGATGGGCTAACCTGGTTCCACCACAGCAGCAGGATCCTCAGACAGAACAGCTGGTGGGATGTCCTGGTATCTGCAGCCCTCTCTCCATTTGTTTCTTCATGGACATGGAGCTGTGACATTATGTTGTGCCTCTTCCTCAGCAAAACGCTCCTCCAGTGGAGACTTTCTGGACAGACTGCAGGAAGTTCCTAAACAAACAACAGGTTTATCAGTATTATCAGTAAAAAGAGATTATTAAATCATTTTTAAGACTGAGAATGTATACAATTATTAGCTCTGTTGTTATTGCCTAACTAACCTATTCAATAATTCTTCAAACTGTGACATTCACTCATAATGGAATGAAAGAGAACATAAACAGAAATTATATAATAATGAAAACTAGAGACATTAAAACATTTTAAAAGACACAGAGAACTTTAAATGAATTAAGAATGTTAATAAGTGTTGGATTTGAGTGCAATGTAAGTGCAATCCATGGTTGAATTGAATCCACATCTGAAAAGGGATGCAACCTTTTCACAACATATGCTGTAACTGTTTTGTGGCACTCGGTTACACTGACGTATTTACCTTGGACAGTCACTGGTGAACACTGTGAAGCCATTTCAGGTCGTTTGTCTAAGAAAAAAAAAACGAGCTAACGTTAGCATCGTGTTTGTATTTGAGCTGACTTACCGCTTTAAGCGGAGTATAACTTGTTTGCTGCCTTAATGTTGGTATGAGACTAGTTTATAGTTTATTTATTTACATGATGGAGCCGAAGAGGTAGCGATTAGCGAAAAGTTCGGCGGAGCGTTTTGCAGATGGACCATTCTGCACTTCCGGTCGGATACGAAGCGAAAATAATCTGGTGGAGCGCGTCAAAGACAGGACACTATTTTACTTCTCCACCCTCCTTTGCATGATAGAAAATTATTGCAAGTGATGCACTGACCTGACTGCTCATTTTTTATTAATTAGTACGCTTTCGATCGCGGATGCACACTTCCGGTGGATTCTTCTTCGTTGGTTTTCGGCGGCGGCTACTTCCGGTCGGCTTTTACAGGTGTGCAGTGGAGAGCGTCCTGTGCTCCAGCATCAACGTGTGGCATGGAGGCTGCACAGTTGCAGAGAGGAAAGCTCTACAGAGAGTGGTGAAGGCTGCACAGAAGTCTGTGGGAGTCAGTCTCCCCACCATCACAGACATTTACACCTCCAGATGCAGAAAAAGAGCCACCTGCATCATGAAAGACCTCACTCACCCAGCACATTCACTCTTTGCACCACTCCCCTCGGGACGGAGGTTGAGGAGCATCAAATGTAGAACCACTAGACTGAGGAACAGCTTCTACCCTGAGGCTGTCAGACTCATGAATAAATAAATAATAAGAATAAACACTGCAAAATGTCACATCATGTTGATACTGATCTGTTTCTTGTTGCTGCGTTCATCTGTGACCATCTGCTCATAATGACTCATGTTCGTGCTGCTGTTTATAATGATGTTTTTCTACTACATTAGGGCTTAGTGTATTACTAGCTGATGTCTCTCTTAGTTAATCCTTCTTCTTTCTTCTTCTTCTTTCGGCTTTTCCCTTTTCAGGGGTCACCACAGCGAGTCATCCTCCTCCACCTCACTCTGTCCTCTGCATCCTCTGTCCTCACTCCAACTACCTCCATGTCCTCTCTAACTGCATCCATATATCTCCTCTTTGGTCTCCCTCTTTGTCTTTTTCCTGGCAGCTGCATTTCTAACATCCTTCTACCAATATACCCACTGTCCCTCCTCTGGACATGTCCAAACCATCTCAGTCTGGCCTCCCTAACTTTATCTCCCAGTTGTTTAACATGTGCTGTACCTCTGATGATCTCATTCCTGATCTTATCCATCCTTGTCACTCCTAAGGAGAACCTCAGCATCTTCATTTCTGCCACTTCCAGTTCTTTCTCCTGTCTTTTTGTCAATGCCACTGTCTCCAGACCATACAACATAGCTGGTCTCACCACTGTCTTGTAAACTTTTCCTTTGACCTTTGCTGACACCTTTTTGTCACAAATCACTCCTGAAACTTTTCTCCATCCACTCCATCCTGCCTGGACTCTCTTTTTCACCTCTTTACCACATTCCCCATTTTCCTGTACAGTGGACCCCAAGTACTTGAAGTCCTGCACCTTTGTGACCTCTGCTCCTTGTAGCCTCACTGTTCCACTGGCCTCCCTCTCATTCACACACATGTACTCTGTCTTACTACGACTGACTTTCATTCCTCTTCTTTCAAGAGCATACCTCCACCTCTCCAAGTTCTCTTCCACTTGTTCCCTGTTCTCACCACAGATCACAATGTCATCTGCAAACATCATAGTCCATGGGGATTCCTGCCTGACCTCATCTGTTAGTCGGTCCATCACCAGAGCAAACAAGAAGGGGCTCAGAGCCGATCCTTGATGCAATCCCACCTCCACCTTGAAGCTATCTGTCACACCCACAGCACATCTCACCACTGTCCTGCTGTCCTCATACATGTCCTGTACCAGTCTAACAACATCTGTTCCTGTCTTTGATTTTATACGTCTACCTTATAATGTTTTGCTAGTTTTTTGATACTTTGTAAAAAAAAAAAAAAAAAAAAAAAAACTTTTTTTTTTTTTTTTTTTCTCTCTTTTGTTTTCTATTGTTTATTGTTTGTTTGTTTATTGTTTATTGTTTAAGGAAATTATACCACTGCTGTTCATTGTTCTTTAGTTTTAGCAGGTCGCTTTCGTAAATGAGCCCTTGAGGTTCAAAAGATTTACCTGACTAAATAAAGGTTGAATGAATGAATGAAACATACTTTTCTGCCACTCCAGATTTCCTCATGCAATACCACACCTCTTCTCTTGGTACCCTGTCATATGCTTTTTCTAAATCCACAAACACACAATGGAGTTCTTTCTGACCCTCTCTGTACTTCTCTATCAACATCCTCAAAGCAAAGATGGCATCTGTGGTGCTCTTTCTTGGCATGAAACCATACTGCTGCTCACAGATAGTTACATCTTGTCTAAGTCTTGCTTCCACAACTCTCTCCCAGATCTTCATTGTGTGGCTCATCAACTTAATTCCCCTGTAGTTGCTACAACTCTGTACATCACCCTTGTTCTTAAAAATGGGAACCAGCACACTTCTTCTCCATTCCTCAGGCATTTTCTCACCCTCAAATATTCCATTAAATATTTGAGTCAAAAACCTCACTGCCATCTCTCCGAGACATTTCCAAACCTCCACTGGTATGTCATCAGGTCCTACTGCCTTCCCCTTCTTCATTCTCTCTTAGTTAATCCTAGATGTTATTATTGTTTTTCTCTTGCATTTGTTGTTGGATGTAACTGGGACCCTGTGTACATAATCTCGTTTTCATCACATGTACTACATGCGGTGCAAATGACAATAAATACTCTCTGACTCTGACTCTGACTCTGACTCTAACTAGCATCAAACATAGGAATCGCAAATTAATATTTTGAACGATTTCGGGAAAACCGGACAGTTAGTCCCGGTTCCGAACAATTCTCGATGCCCAACCCTATTCACGAGTCTCAAATAGCGAGTCCGAGTCGAGTTGGAAGTCTTTTGAATGCAAGTCTGAGTCGAGTCTGAAGTCTCTGTTTTTGCGACTTAAGTGCGACTCGAGTCCGAGTCCCAAACTCGAGTCCCCATCTCTGACTGTCACACAACACCGTGACGTGTACAAAACATTTCCCAGTTCATTATTTAAACTAATGTATTATAAAAACACATCTGGTCAAATATTAACATAAAAATATATCATCCCCTTATGTATTATGTCACAGTTGTTCATGTTGCTGGATTATTATTATTTTTTTTTTCAACTATACTTTTTTAAGTTGAAGACCCCGAGGAGGGAAACGTGTTAGGAGACAGAGGTAGAGGAGTAAAGTGAAGAATGTAGGACTGAGGGTTGCAACTCTAAATGTGGGGACAATGACAGGCAAAGGTAGAGAGCTGGCTGACATGATGCAGAGAAGGAAGGTAGATGTTTTATGTGTCCAAGAGACCAAGTGGAAGGGCAGCAAGGCTCGCAGTATTGGAGCAGGGTTCAAACTGTTTTACCATGGTGTGGATAGAAAGAGAAATGGAGTAGGGGTGGTCCTGAAGGAGGAGTTGGCAAATAATGTAGTAGAGGTGAAGAGAGTGTCAGATAGGCACCCACCCTGGTGGTGGAATACTGAAGTGCAGGACGCCATTCAAACAAAGAGATTAGCCAAGAAGAAATATGACTGTGAGAGGACTGAAGAGAGGAGACTGGAATATAAGGACATGGGACATATAGCAAAGAGGGAAGTAGCTAAAGCAAAGCAAAGGACGTACAATGCGTTGTATGGAAGACTGGACACTAAAGAGGGCGAGAAGGACTTGTACCGATTGGCAACACAGAGGGATCAGGCTGGAGAGGATGTGCAGCAGGTTAGGCTTATTAAAGATGGGAATGGGAATGTTCTAACAGGTGAGGAGTGTGATGGGAAGATGGAAGGAGTACTTTGAGGAGCTAATGAATGAAGAGAATTAAAGAGAAAGAAGAGTGGAGGTCATAGAAACTGTGGACCAGGAAGTGGGAAAGATTAGTGAGGGTGAAGTCCAGAAAGCTTTAAAAAGAATGAAGAAGGGGAAGGCAGTAGGACCTGATGACATACCAGTGGAGGTTTGGAAATGTCTTGGAGAGATGGCAGTGAGGTTTTTGACTCAAATATTTAATGGAATATTTGAGGGTGAGAAAATGCCTGAAGAATGGAGAAGAAGTGTGCTGGTTCCCATTTTTAAGAACAAGGGTGATGTACAGAGTTGTAGCAACTACAGGGGAATTAAGTTGATGAGCCACACGATGAAGATCTGGGAGAGAGTTGTGGAAGGAAGGCTTAGACAAGAGGTGACTATCTGTGAGCAGCAGTATGGTTTCATGCCAAGAAAGAGCACCACAGATGCCATCTTTGCTTTGAGGATGTTGATAGAGAAGTACAGAGAGGGTCAGAAAGAACTCCATTGTGTGTTTGTGGATTTAGAAAAAGCATATGACAGGGTGCCAAGAGAGGAGGTGTGGTATTGCATGAGGAAATCTGGAGTGGCAGAAAAGTATGTTAGACTGGTACAGGACATGTATGAAGACAGCAGGACAGTGGTGAGATGTGCTGTAGGAGTGACAGATAGCTTCAAGGTGGAGGTGGGATTGCATCAAGGATCGGCTCTGAGCCCCTTCTTGTTTGCTCTGGTGATGGACCGACTAACAGATGAGGTCAGGCAGGAATCCCCATGGACTATGATGTTTGCAGATGACATTGTGATATGTGGTGAGAACAGGGAACAGGTGGAAGAGAACTTGGAGAGGTGGAGGTATGCACTTGAAACAAGAGGAATGAAGTCAGCCGTAGTAAGACAGAGTACATGTGTGTGAATGAGAGGGAGGCCATTGGAACAGTGAGGTTACAAGGAGCAGAGGTCACCAAGGTGCAGGACTTCAAGTACTTGGGGTCCACTGTCCAAGAAAATGGGGAATGTGGTAAAGAGGGGAAAAAGAGAGTCCAGAAAGGATGGAGTGGATGGAGAAAAGTTTCAGGAGTGATTTGTGACAAAAAGTGTCAGCAAAGGTCAAAGGAAAAGTTTACAACACAGTGCTGACACAAACTATGTTGTATGGTCTGAAGACAGAGACATGGACAAAAAGACAGGAGAAAGAACTGGAAGTGGCAAAAATGAAGATGCTGAGGTTCTCCTTAGGAGTGACAAGGATGGATAAGATCAGGAATGAGATCATCAGAGGTACAGCACATGTTGAACAACTGGGAGATAAAGTTAGGGAGGCCAGACTGAGATGGTTTGGACATGTCCAGAGGAGGGACAGTGGTTTGGACATGTCCAGAGGAGGGACAGTGGGTATATTGGTAGAAGGATGTTAGAAATGCAGCTGCCAGGAAAAAGACACAGAGGAAGGCCAAAGAGGAGATATATGGATGCAGTTAAGGCCGGTGCAGAGCTCCGCGCTGGACCGAGCACCGCACCACGCGCGCGCGCTGCGCGTGAGGGGTTCACAGCAGAGCACAGCGTAGCAGCGTGTGCTCTGCTTTCTTCTCACATTCTCTGTGAGCAGCTGGATGCGGAGG
The DNA here is from genome assembly GCA_038048925.1 of Garcialebias charrua. Lineage (NCBI taxonomy): Eukaryota > Metazoa > Chordata > Actinopteri > Cyprinodontiformes > Rivulidae > Garcialebias > Garcialebias charrua. The sequence continues at coordinate 1,062 of JBBPBX010036828.1, read as the reverse complement.
GGGTCAGTTCAGTCCCCCTCCGCGTGCAGCTGATTGGTCAGACACCGCGCTTCGCGTAGGCGCTCGTAAAATTGGAGCTTGGCGCGCTCGCGTGAACGTTCAAAGGGCTTGTGCAGCGGCGACCTCACGGCGCTCACACAGCGGGGCGCCGCGCTCGCTCAAACGCGGAGCTCTGCGCCGGCCTTTAGAGAGGACATGAAGGTAGTTGGAGTGAGGACAGAGGATGCAGAGGACAGAGTGAGGTGGAGGAGGATGACTCGCTGTGGCGACCCCTGAAAAGGTAAGAGCCGAAAGAAAGAGAAGAACTATACTTTTTTAATATAATGGTCCGTCGGATAGAACCTCGGATTCAGGAGGAGCAGTGTGGTTTTCGTGCTGGTCGTGGAACACTGGACCAGCTCTACACCCTCAACAGGGTCCTGGAGGGTGCGTGGGAGTTTGCCCAACCAGTTTACATGTGCTTTGTGGACTTGGAAAAGGCATTCGACCGCGTCCCTCGGGGGGTTCTGTGGGGGGTACTCCGGGAGTATGGGGTACCAGGCCCATTGATATGGGCTGTTAGGTCCCTGTACGACCGGTGTCAGAGCTTGGTCCGCATTGCCGGCAGTAAGTCAGGCTCGTTTCCAGTGAGAGTTGGACTCCGCCAAGGTTGCCCTTTGTCACCGATTCTGTTCATAACTTTTATGGACAGAATTTCTAGGCGCAGCCAAGGTGTTGAGAGGATCCGTTTTGGTGGCCTTAGAATCGCTTCTCTGTTTTTTGCAGATGATGTGGTCCTATTGGCTTCATCCGATCGTGATCTACAGCTTTCGCTGGAGCGGTTTGCAGCCGAGCAAGGGCGGAGTGACCATCGGGAGTTTCAGGAGTTTTCCCCATGGGCCGCGTCATGAATGGGCCGATAGGCGCACGGGGAAAATGATGACGGTTGAATAAATCTGCTCAAAATCGACTTGTCCCTCCCGCAGCCTGCAGCCTCTTAAAGGGAGGGACAGCGCTGATCCCTTTAATAGACTGCAGGCTGCACTGGGCCGGCAGTTTGGGAGCTACCATTTGATAAAAAAA
>JBBPBX010036827.1:0-13994 GCA_038048925.1 Garcialebias charrua | reverse complement strand
ATACCCATCTTTTCTTGGTTGCAGGTTCCTCAACCAAAGTTTGATTGGTCTCATTTGACGTTCTTTGTTGCACTTTTGACATCATAACCAAAGTTTACTGAAAAAATAAATAAAGTGATAAAATATTTTACATTCAAAATAATATCTTGGGGGCTAGATAAGTTGTTAACGAGGACCACTTTTGGCCCTCGGGCCTTGAGTTGGACACATATGCACTAAATATCATCTTGTTTGTCAAGTACAGTAACTCTTTGCAGAGCATGTGTGGGCATCAGCAGGCATAATTTACTAAAGAGATGCAAATCAACATTTTCTTCAGATTTACACATGAAGATTAACACCTCAGGTGCTGAACAAGAAAGAAATGAGGCCGTTACTGTGGAATAACATCAGCATTTTTTGTGAATTATACGTTTTCGTAGTGGAGTCGGTTGGGTAAGCACCAGTTGTCAATAGTATTTGTCAAGTGCCTAATATGAAAAGCTGACACTGCAGCTAACAGAGTTTCAGTGTCATCACCTCCACTGCTGCTCATCTGAGCTGGCAAAATACCATAGCTGCTGCCTCCGACGGAAAAAATGACCCTGAAGAATTTGATTTTCACACGAAAATCACACGGAGCATGGAAGACTTTCATCTAGAAGAGTCAAAAATGGTATACTGTAGTATTTTCTTCCTTTCCAATTTTAATCAAAATCAAAATGAGCATCCATTTACTTTCATTGTAATGGAACTTATTTTTAAATATCATACAAAAAAAACTATGATCTGTACAGTTTAAACTATTGAAAAGTAATAATAATTGGTCTAAAGGCATGTTCTCAAGTTCAGTTTAAAGCTTCGGTTGACTTTAATGCCTTATTTTTTTAGTTTTAAAGATGAATTGAGTTATTGGCATGCCTTCCATTGGTTCCCATGCACCAGTTTTATAATAGATTGTTTTTCCAGCTAGGATAATTGGATTTTACTGAAAGAAGAGTCAGTGGCCTGGCCACACGAAAATACAAATGAAGGGCAGTGAAAACACATGCAGAGGATGACGGACAAGGTGAGTGACTTGATGTTTTGGTTTGTGTTGCCACCTCGTGGTTATCAAAAGTACTGCAGCATGACAAGGCAAACGCGTCACTTGGCTTTGAGCTATTGTGACTTAAAAAGAGGGACTGAAAATAATGGGCCCAGAACACATAGCAGCGAGCGCTCTCATCAAACAAAATCCCGTTGAAAGTCAGAGGCACTGCCATTGTTGGAGTTGGACAAAACCGAAATGGTCAAACTGCACCCAGTGGGGATTATGTGTCTAATCTTTTGATTCGACTTGGTTTAAGCTGAAACAAACACTGAAAATTCTCTAAATACTAGAGCTTCAAAACTGTTCTCACTCAAAAAAAGCAACCTTTGAAAAACTGTTGCTGAACAAATGATTGTTTGGAAAGGACAGCAAACATGCTGTACAAACACAAACGCCAGCTTTCTATTGGGATGTTCACAGGAACACAGCCAAATTCAGTTTTAAAGCAGCTTTAGAATGTTAATGTTTTATGGAAACATGTTGGATTTGAAGATGAAAGATTGCCTACATGACAGCCTGAGCGTGGCAAATGTGAGCACTAATAGATGTCACCAACTCCTGGATTAGTTTAAGCAGAACTAGATTAGATCTGTAGTCAAAGCTGTGAGGAGAAATAGGCCCGGCATGTATTCTGGAAATGAATTTCAGAACAATGTGCATTCAAGATGATGGTTGTGAGGTATTTGCCGCAATGAATGTTGATAAAAACTTGTTCCAACGTTTTGAGTCTTGGGGAATTCTGCAGGAGAAAGTACTTTATGACTAGTCAATAGACTAGTCAATGAAAAGTACTCTACAAGTCAAGCATTTGTTCAAGAGCAGAAGCTTTAGTTTTGATCATTCAAGCCAAAGTGATACCATCAAATTAAAAGTAAACATTACCTGATCCAAATCCAAATCCTCTGACTGAGGACCGTTAAATTTAACGAATCTGTTTATCATCTGCTACAGTGTGGAAACCGTGAAAATATCAATACGGGTTTCCGGATAGTGTCAAGGTGTGCCAGCACAACTTTTTAAATGGCCTTCTAGTCCAAAATCCAAAGCTTTCATGATAAATCTCAGTTAATCCAAGTTGAGCCCAGCCACTTCCTGCTCTCTGCTGTTCCTGTTGGGTTACAGGGATGTTCTGCCAAAGCACAGGACAAATAAAACCTCAAACTTTTTTCATTCACAAACTCAACCAAAGTGTTTTTAACAAAAAACAACAACAACAACAACAAAAAGCTTTTGGATCATTACTTATTTGGATTTATTTAAATGTGTTGATGTACAGCTTTTTTCATTTGGGTTATTAAAGCTATTCTTGCTTTCCATTTCTGAAGCAGTGACCCCAGTTTATGACTTTCTTGTAAGTTTGGATCTGGATTCAAACCTAAATAAATACAGTATAGCTACAATGATTTAATTACCTGTTCCTCCGTCAGTGGGCACAGCAAGGTTCTGCTTTACTGTATATCTCTAACACCAGCAAATACAGTACTTGCTGCTTTACCTCTAAAACAGTTTTTACAAGCATACACTGAAAGTGTGGGTGTTCATAACTCAGCCTGCCATTTGTTACACTGACCCCACTTAGGCCAACAAGCACTGGGGCTGATGTTAACTACTGGATGTGTGCCTCAGCTTCACTTTCTGCTAACACGCGTTCAGCTCATTTTAAAGAATGTTATAAGGGTGCTGGAAATTCTGAGGTGATTCAGTTTGATCTGTATTAAATATTCTTTTTTTTTTTCCTGATAAAACAACTTTAAGTTGGATAAGGATACTTGAGGTCATTTTCACATGTTAATGGAAGCATTTGATCTGAAGTTTGTAATAAATTTACCGTAAGCTCCATGTTTAAACCCACTGCTTTGATTTGCATAGTTTCATCACCCATCACCCACGGACCCCATCCATGCTATGTGGTCCCCAGTTTATCCTATTGTTGACAACCTGTACATGGAGGAGGTAGAAAGAGACCCTTGACGTCCTTTTCGGGGACACCAAGTCATTGGTTCAGGTATGTTGACGACACCTGGGTTAAGACTAAATCTGAGAAAGTCCAACATTTCACTGATCACATCAACTCTGTGGATAAATATATAAAGTTCACAAGAGAAGATGTAAAAGATGGTAGGCTGGCTTTCTTGGACTGTGAGGTCTCAGTTTCTGATTTTCTGATAGAGGACATTTGCAAACTGAGGTGTACCACAGACCCACCCACACAGACCAGTATTTACAGTTTGACTCCCATCACCCTTTGGAGCACAAGTTAGGAGTCATCAGGACTCTGTACCACAGAGCAGACAGCGTCCCCACTAACTCAGGAGCCAGACAGAAGGAGAAATCACACACAAAACAGGCTCTAGAGAAATGTGGATATCCTAACTGGGCCTTCCTGAAAGCAGAGAAGAAACCCAAACAGGACTCCAGCCAGCCATCAGGTGAAAAGAAGGAACCCAGACCCAGACCAGTGGTCATTCCATATGTTGCGGGAGTTTCAGAGAAACTGAGACGTTTATTTTCTAAACACAACGTCCCAGTGGCTTTTAAACCCCAAAATACATTACGGCAAAGACTGGTTCATCCCAAAGATCCAGTCCCCCGGCACAAACAGAGTAATATTGTGTATGCTGTTCAGTGTCAGGAGGGCTGTGATCAGTCTTACATCGGGGAAACTAAACAGCCACTGGCCAAAAGGATGGCCCAGCACAGAAGATCAACATCATCAGGTCAGGACTCTGCGGTCTACACTCATCTCCAGGCCAGCGGTCACTCTTTCAGGGATGAAGATGTTCACATCCTTGATAGAGAGGAACAATGGTTTGAGAGAGGAGTAAAGGAGGCCATCTTTGTGAAAAGAAACCGTCCATCATTAAACAGAGGTGGAGGCCTCCGGGTTCAACTGTCCCCCTCTTAGGCCCTGTTTACACGGACACTGTGTGGGGGAAACGGAACTTATGGGCATGTTAATTAGTTTAAAAGTTTTGCGTTGACACGGATCTGACACGGATCTGCTCGAATCTCCCCCCTCCCTCATGCCCCCCTTACACCCACTGCGCATGCGTGCTGCTGAACCTTCACCCACTGCGCATGCGTGCTGCCTCACTCTGCTGGCAGTCTGCTACTTTCTTTTGTGCTAAAAGTTGAGCTAACAACAAGTTAACAATAAGTTAAAGCTGGATTTTGGATAAGAGTCGACAGATTTGACACCAAGCGGGACCTCTTCATCTAACAAGCTGCACACCAGACGCTGAGTGGACTGTGGACCAGAACCGAGTGACGATGAGGATGATGTCGGACTTTCCTCCGTGATAAACAGCTGACTTACAGCAGGTAAATCAACGTTCTTAATAAAATGTTTGCTTGTGTTTACTTTGATCACACAACAACAGAGTTTTTATTTATTTATTTTTTTAATTTCTGCCAGGTGGAGAAGCTATTGTTCCAACAAACAGGCAGACGGTTCGGCGGTTCTGATGGGGTCCAGATGAACACACAGCAAGAGTCCAGTTCATTAACGTAGTTACAGTTCGGTTCACGTGTTTTAATAGTGTGTTCAGTTTAATTCTCAGTGTTTGTGTTGTAAACTTTGTGGTGCTGAATAAATAAATAAATAAAAAATAAACCTGGTGTCTTCATTTTCACAGCACGTTACGCACTGTTTAAAAAATGTAACGAGTCCAGATAGATACTGTAGTTCAGATAAATTTATACATCTCCCACGCCAACATAAATACTGTTTATTATTGTTAAACTGTTATATTTTGCAGCGTGACACGTGAAATGTCAGCCTGCCCTAGACTGTCCGCGCATGCGGGCTGCGCGCATGTGGTTGACACAAAAGCTCCACGGGAGATGTTTACATTATCAGCGGGGGGTCAGCGAAAAAGTTCCACCTTGAGAGCAGGATCAGGAAAGTATCGGATGCAAAGAGGGGGGCCAGCAGCGTTGTGTAGGCGATAAGCAAAGTCGCAAAGAGAAAGTAGCGGTTACACTCAAAATATGCGCCGTGTAAACTGGCCCTCAGCCCTCTGTGAATAGCTAGCAGCCATCAGGGTGCTAATGACTAGTCATTAAACTGATGGTCCTCCTTTATCATGTGAGCTGGTTTTGGATAACAACCAACTGGTTGATCCACTACAAGAAGGGGCTACCGTATTTTCTGCCTGATTAATCGCACCGTTCAATAGATCGCTTTGTCCAATTATTGGCAATAAATTGGAAAAATCCATAAACAGATCGCACCTTTATTTAGGTCGCATCTATTATGCGTCACCGCAACGCGACGCGTCAGCGCCTCATTTGCCCTGCTGAAAATGGCGGCCACAGAAGCGAGCGAACACGGAAGGACTTTACAAAATTAACACGGTAAAAACAATTATTTGTTTGCTGAAAATTATAGCAAAGATGTGTCTTAGCTGAACTTTTCCTTAATAAATTCACGTAATTGTCAAACCAGCTGGATTTAAAAAGTAGTTTCTGCCAGGTGGAGAAGTGGGCCGGCTTTATTTCTTTAAAATTTAGCTAAATAAACACTTAAAAATATATATTTCTTAGCTGACATTATAGCACAAGGGTTCCTGAGCTTAACCGTTCCTTAATAAATTCACGAACTGGTCAAATCAGCTGGATTTAAAAAAGTAGTTTCGCCATGTGCACGTGCGCGGGTGGGGCGGCTTTATTTCTTTAAAATTTAGCTAAATAAACGCTTAAAAATATATATTTCTTAGCTGACATTATAGCACAAGGGTTCCTGAGCTTAACCCTTCCTTAAAAAATTCACGAAATGGTCAAATCAGCTGGATTTAAATTGTTTCGCTTTGACTTCTTCCAAACCGTTGCGTGCGCTGCAAATATAAATTATGAATAAATCGAATTTTAGCTCAAATGTCTCATACAGGTAACAGTTTGTAAATGACCACCAAGTAATTACGTTCTGTAAGTTTGATACAAATCTGACCTGTAGATCATGAGTTACTTATCTAAATAGTATCCGTTTACGGTAAGCTAACTGCTAACAAACAACGATGCTAAAAGATAAAAAAAAATGTTAGCTCTAAACATCTCCTGCAGCTAACAGTTTGTAAATGGCCACCTAGTAATTACGTTCTGTAAGTTTAAAGAAAATCTGTTTCGTAGTTTTTACCTCCAGAGCAGGAGGCTGGGCAGCAACAGAGTCAGTCCAAGCAGAGGAGGCTTTTTTTGGACGGACACATGAGCTGGGAACAGTTGTGTACCCTAGCGGACAGAAGTGGTACTGCACCACTTTTTGCCAAAATGAAAAACGGTCATATCTGAGCCAAAAATCGTTCTAAAAATATGGGGGGAAATCCATAAACAAGTCTCACCTCTCTATTAGTCGCAGGGCATGCAAATTAGGCAAAAGACTGCGACCTATAGTCCGGAAAATATGGTATTTATATGACTGAGTTTACTGCAGCTCCTCAGACTGACAAAGTCTTTTGGATTAAAGACGAAATGTTTCGACAGTTTTTTTTATGCATCCAGATGACCTGAATACTTTCTTAGATACATCACTCATTGTTTTTTTAATTCTGTAAATGTCTCTCTCTGCCTGAATAGCCCTTTTATCTGACTAAATAACAGACAGGCCATCAAATGTATCTACTGATATCCATCTTTTGTCTCAAAGGCATTTTGAGCGCTCCCCAAAAATACCCACTTCTTCATCTAGAACTCTTTCCTGCAAACAGTTGATATGAAACTCTACTTAGCTTTTTTTTTTTAATTAATTTATTTTTCAAAGTAAGCTTAAAGATCCATTTGTTTTAAATGGATGGTTGCAGCCTTTTAGCTCTGAGGTAGACCAGATAAGAGCCAAGAGTTTCGCTCTTTTAGAATAACACAAACATAATGACAAAAATGGACAAATGGCCCGTCAAAGAAGGGTTAGACTCCTGGGTCTTCCATGTCCTATGAGTCCTTAATTATTGCATAAACTTCCAATTTGTCACCCCAGAGGAGCACCAACCTAAGTCATTATCTTATGTGTATGTGATGTACTGCCGAGTGTCTCTGACTCTCATTATCGATGTCTGTATTTGTCCCCTTTAGGTAGCAGCTTGGTGGGAAAAGTGTTGGAGAAAAAACGTTTACATCATTTCTCAGATTTGGTTCACTTTTTTCTGGTGTGCATTGGGATGTTTTTTTATTTTCTTCTAAATATATTTGACAGCAGCATTTAAAGCACAGCATTCAATCATACCAAGGGGATATTTTTGCGAAATTAGTTTTTAAAAATTATATCACATGAAGTGGTCTGTGAGCCAAAAACTATCAGCAGAAAAGCGAGCGACTGATTTAAAGCTGTGGGCAAAAAGACAACTGCTTGGCCATATTGAGCAGCTTTCACAAGGGACACACGATGAAGGAGAAAACCTGCTTTTTATGTTGAGAATTGCAATCAAGGTTAAAGTCTTTGCTTTTCTTCCCAAAGGAGGTAGGGTTAAACATATTCAGTCTGCTAACGGATGTTCAAAAAATAAATCAAGTGACTTGTCTGTAATGACTGGCAGGCTTGCTTTTACCCCCACACTTAAAAAGGTTGATAGTTGGCTGGCAAGCTCTTCATGTGCACGTCACTTTAGTTTGATCCATGTTAGCCATGTGTGATGAAATATTTAACACCTTGGGACCCTGCTCCTTTATATTATTGGACTGAGTTGGTAATGGTAGTTTGAAACTTGAGTATACAGACCCTTTCCAAAAATTTAGAATATCATAGTAAAGTTGTTTAACTTCCATAATTCCATTCAAAATGTTAACCTTTAATAGATGATAGATTCAGAGCCCATTTAATCAAAGTCAAGTATTTATTTGTTTATTTTTTTACAAAATTCGGACTTCCAACTCATGAAACCCACAAAAACTTAAAAAAAAATTGAATATTGTGAAGACATCAGCCCACACTACTTCTCAGCCTTTGCAGGAAAAAAAGAAAAGAAATTAGGATCACAACAAATCAATCAAAATATGGTACATTCAAAATGATGTCAATCTTCAATACTTGGTTGGGAGTCCCTTTGCCTTAATCACTGCCTCAATGTGACGTGGCATTGAGGCAATCAGCCTGTGGCATTGCCTGGGAGTTATGGAAGCCCAGACTTCCATGATGCTTGCTGTCAGCTCTTCTTTGTTGTTGGGTATGGTTCATTCATTCAACCTTTATTTATACAGGCTAGCCTCGTTGAGCCACGGGGACTCATTTACAAGAGGGACCTGTCTCACTCACACCCAGGGTCAATTTAGAGTTACCAATCAGCCTAACATGCATGTTTTTGGACTGTGGGAGGAAACCGGAGCACCCGGAGAAAACCCACGCATGCACGGAGAGAACATGCAAACTCCACCCAGAAAGACCCCCGGACCGGGATTTGAACCGGGGACCTGCTCGCTGAGAGGCAGCAGCTCTACCAGTTGTGCCACCGTGCTGCCATGGTGCCCCTCATTTTCCTCTTGAGAATACCCCATAGATTCTCAATGGGGTTTAGGTCCGGCGAGTTGACTGGCCAGTGAGGCACTGTGGCATGGGCATCAGACCAGGTTTTGGTGCTTCTGGCAGCATGGGCAAGGGCCAGGTCATGCTGGAAGATGAAATTTGCATCTCCATACAGATCCTCAGCAGAAGGAATCATGACGTCTTCTAAAACATTGTGGTAGACTGTTGCGGTGACCTTGGATTTAAGAAAGCAAAGTTTACCAACACCTGCACTGGATATTGCACCTCAAATCACAACTGTGGATAATTCGCACACGACCTCAAGCAGTATAGGCTCTGTTCCTCACCCTTCTTCCTCCCAACCCTTGGACCTTGATATCCGAATGAAAGGCACATTTTACTTTCATCGGAAAAGAGGACAGAGAAACCCGACAGTTGTAGCCCATTTTCATGATGCAACTGAATGTGGTGGTTTTTGAAGCTGTGACTCCTGCCTCATTCCACTCTTTCTGGATATCTGCCAGATTCTGGAATCTTCTCTGTTTAATAATCCACTGAAGCCCACTGTCTTCACTTTTGCTGGTGCATCTTCCACCACATTTTGCCCTTCCTCTAGACTTGCCATTGATATGCTTGGACACAGCACTCTGTGAACAGCCAGCCTCCTTAGCTATGAACTTTTGGGATGTACCCATCCTATGAAGGGTTTCAATGATGGTCTTCTGGACAGTTGTTGTGTCTGCAGTCTTCCCCAACTGAACTGAGAAAATTGAACCAAATCAAAGCAATTTAATGACACCTAGGGGAACCTGTGCAGGTGGATTGAGTTTAGTAGATGATTAGTGTGTCACACTCAGTTTAAAACATTCATGCCCTGCAAAATATGGGCTGATTTCTCCATAGTATTATATTTTTTTATTATGTGTTTGTGGGTTTCATGAGCTGGAAGCCCAAATTATGTAAAAATAAAACAATAAATATTTGAAATTGTTTAAATTGTGGGCCCTGAATTTATCATATATTAAAGATGAAATTTTTGAATGGAATTATGGAAGTTAAACAACTTTTCCATGATATTCTAATTTTTTGGAAAGGGTCTATATATTGGAAAAAGTCAGAAGTTGCAAAGCCTTTGCATGTATTCATTATCTTTTTTCATTCAACCTTTATTTAAACAGATAAGTCACATTGAGCCTCGCCTTGAGGCATTTACAAGTGAGATCTGTTGGACAGACAATAAAAGTGGTGAAAAATGACACATAGGGTTCGGAGACAAAAAAATTCCTAACACATTTTTTGACCTCTGTTTGTAGGTCAAAAATGTGGTAATGAACAAAAGTCTCACACACAACCACATAGTGACGCCGACATTACGCAGGGGGGGATTCAAAGGCGGTTGAGCAGCCAGTTCATGGTGGGGGGGTTGCCAAGGATGGCCAGAGGCGAATAGGCCTGAAATGATGACAGAATGTTTATTCAGCTGTGCTCCTCTGAAAAGTCCATGGAATTCCTCAGTAACTGGTTTGGGAGGGTGAGAGCATCAAGTTTACAAAACTTCTCAGGCATGTTGAGATAAGACGGCCTATCAAGGCCAGTTGGGGAGCCGAATGTCAGATAAACACAATTGTTTTGGGAACAGGCATAACTTTAATGACATCTACCTTCAATCTGTGTCAGTCCACTCGCTTCAGCAAAATGACCACACCAATGGAACGTGCCTTAGAAAATCCCCAAGATGTAATCAATTCAGCCAAATGTCTGTGTTTTCGAGACATGAACCAAGCCATCATGTAAGGTAGGCAGCCTGACCAGGTCCAGATTAGCTGCCGGCATTTTCCTTGTTTGTTGATAGAACAGGAACCAGCCGAATCCAAAAAGCAGGAACCAGTTGTCATAAATCCAATTAAATATGTGTCCTTAAGATCCACAAATGACAGCAGAGATAGACACGTCATCAAGTCTTCCAAGACGATGATATATCCAGCTGTGTGCATGCCATCATGGCAAATCGGCTCGCCTACAGCCTGTCTTTTTTTTTGAAGAAATATTATCAGTTGTGATGAGGGACCAACTGACCAAATTGAAGTCCATAGTTATGATTCTGAAGATTTTGTAGAAGAGAGGCTCTCAGACAGTTTCACAGACAAAACAAAGCAAAAGCAAAGCGGAGACCGAGAGGAGACGTCCCACCCTTGAGAAGAGCAACTGTTGAATCTTTTTTGCTTAATCATTTTCATAAAGAACCACTAAGCACCTGGTGGTCAGACTTTTACCCATGGAGCCCATCCGGGCCCTTCAATACGGGCTGTTAAGTTCTTGTATGGCTGGTGTCAGAGCCAGAGCTTGGTCCTTATTGAAGGCAATATGTCGGGCTCGTTCTCCAGGTTGCCCTTTGTCAACGATACTATTCATAACTTTTATGGACAGAATTTCTAGGCATATTCAAGGTGCTGAGGGTATTCATTTTGGTGGCCTCAGGATCATGTCTCTGCTTTTTGCAGATGGTATGGTCCCATTGGCTTCATTAGGTCGTGATCTACAGCTTTTGTTGGAGCGGTTTGCAGCTGAGTGTGAAGTGGCCGGGATGAGGATCAGTTCTTCCAAATCCGAGACCATGGTCTTGAGCTTGAAAAGGGTAGAGTGCCCTCTCCAGGTTGGGGAGGAGGTCCTGTCCCAAGTGGAGGAGTATCTTGAGGTCGTATTCACAAATGAGGGAAAAATGGAGTGAGAGATCGATAGGCGGATAGGTGCAATGAAGCAGGTGCTGTCTGTTAAAGCTGTAGAGAGAGTTGAGTCAAAAGATGAAGCTCTCATTTTACTGGCCGATCTAGTTTCCTACCCTCATCTATGGTTATGAGCTTTGGGTTATGACCAAAAGAACAAGATCACGGATACAAGCAACCAAAACAAGTTTTTCTTTCTTTTTTTTTCGGATAGTGTCTGAACTCTCCCTTAGAGATAGGGTGAGAAGCTCGGTCATCTCGGAGGGACTCAGAGTAGAGCCGCTGCTTCTCCACATCGAGAGGAGCCAGTTGAGGTGGCTCGGGCATCTGGTTAGGATGCCTCCTGGACACCTCCCTGGTGAGGTGTTCCAGACACATCCCACTGGGAGGAGACCCAGAGGAAGACCCAGGACACGCTGGAGAGACTATGCTTCTCAGCTGGCCTGGGAACACCTTGGGATTCTCCCAGAGGAGCTGGTCCAGGTGGCTTGAGATAGGGAAGTCTGGTCCTCCCTACTTAGTCTGCTACCTCTGCGACTTGACCCGGATAAGCGAAAGAAAATAGATGGATGGATGGATTGATGGATTGATGGATGGATTGATGGATGGATGGATGGATTGATGGATGGATGGATTGATTGATGGATGGATGGATGGATGGATGGATTGATGGATGGATTGATGGATGGATGGATGGAGAATCACAAATGGAAATCGTTCAGAGCCAAACACAGCACCCACAAATGTTCTGTGTCTTGAATGTTATAACATTGGGCCTCATGCAAGAACATGTTCGTATTTTTATCCTAAATTTCTCTTACTTTTGTTCGTACGAAGCGTTCTACGTGCCACGTCAGATTCAACAAACTCTTCTATCCTCAGGAAAAGTGTGTAAATGAGCTGCGTACGTATGATGAATTGCACCTGTTCTATCCACCTGCTCGTGCACGCGGAGAGGTCATTTACATAATTCCCACCCCTCAAAACACCATATAAGGCTACGTTTCCTGCCTCAGAGAGCAGGAAGTGTCCGTTCATAAAATGACAGCGAAAAGCCAAAGAATGGCATGAAATAACCACTGCTGTTAATGTTGTGTCTCCCGTGGGTCGTACAGTATCAGAAATCAAGAAAAAATGGTTTGATCTGAAAATGGCTTCAGAAAACGTCTCGCCGCAGCACGGTGCTGGAGGTCAAGGAAAGTCTGCGTTACCGAGATGGATGGAAAAATAAATGTCATGTCAAAACTCCAACTGTGCGCTCAACTACAGCACGAGTGCGTGTATGCAGCTTATTACACAAGCGCTCCTGTCTTGTCTGAGGGCTGTTTAGAGGTGTCATAAGCCATGGGGCTAATGCATAGCCTCGATCACCTGTGGAAAATAGTGAGTTATAGGTAAATGATCAGAGAATAATTCCAAATCCTCAATTACAAATTAAAAAGTTACCAACAAGCCAGCCATCTCGCCCCGGCGCACCTGCCGTGAAGGGGGAGGAAGTCTGTAGCTCCAGTGTTTTGTGGGAAAGATTAATAACTGCCGAAGGAATCATTTCCTCATACACTGGAGCTGCAGTCTTCCTCCTTCTTCATGGCAGGAGCGCACAAAACACAGTCCCGTCAGAACCGCTGTCAGAACCGCTGTCAGAACCGCTGTCAGAACCGCTGTCAGAACCGCTGTCAGAACCGCTGTCAGAACCACAGCACACGGGCTGACAGGGTGTTAATTTGAGGAGGGCTTTGATGACCAAGGGGAGCGCACGACTCACCGAAGCCTGCGACACACCAGACAAATTAAACTTAAAATTATAATTCTATTTCAAACAGAATAACCTATTGTCAAGAATGATTATGGTGCGTGATTTTTTTAAACCCAAAATATTTTCTAAATAACGAAGTATAAAGTTATTAGTGAAGAAAATCCATCTGGATGACAGCAGACTACTGCTCGTAAATTATACGACAGGTCTGGACCACTCGTAGATTTTGTTCGTATCTGAAAAAAATCTTAGGATACGAAAACATTGTTGAATGCCACAAATGCTCCTAAATCACTCGACGCACAGTTTAAGAACAAATCTGTGCGTACGAACGGTTCTTGCATGAGGCATTGTGTGGACCTTCATGGTGTATATCTATGGCAGCATTAGGTAAGAAGTGTCTTCCTTATCTACATGTCAATTTGGGGGTGGGGTACTTTTGAAAACAGAACTGTTACTTGTGGTTCCTAGAGTTTCCAAAAACAGAATGGGAGGCAGAGCTTTCAGTTATCAGGTTCCTTTCTTGTAAAACCGACTTCCAGTTTCTGTCCTTGTCTACTTTTAAGATTCGGCTTACGTCTTTCCTTTTTGATTAATCCTATAGTTAGGGTTGGCTTGGGTTTCCTGAGCATCCCTTAGTTATGTTGCTATAGATTTAGACTGCTGGAGGACAAATTGACCACATTTCTTCATTGCTTCTGTCTTGCTCTACTCTACCTTTTGTATTTGTAAATATTTCTATCCTTAACATAAGTTGTTGTTGTTTTTTAACCTCCAGTAGAAAGAACACCTGGACCTGCCATTCTGTGTTTGTTTGTATCTCCTTCCTGACCTGTCAACCCCCAGCCAGTTGAAGCACATGGCTGCTCTTCCTGAGCCTGGTTCTGCTAAAGGTTTCTTCCTACTAAAAGGGAAGTTTTCCTTTCCACTGTTGCCTTTGTGCTTGCTCAGGATGGGAGACTGCGACAAAGTGAAAATTTAACACAATCTATTGAC
>JBBPBX010036826.1:0-31265 GCA_038048925.1 Garcialebias charrua | reverse complement strand
ACCAAAGTGGACTGGTGCAATCCCATAACAACTCCAATCTCAGATATTTATCGTTGGTTCACATGGAGGAGCATTTCAAACAATATTACTATTCCAATATTCAACCCTCAGGCAATCCCCCTCAACCCCAAACCCACTGTCATTCAGGACTAATTATTGTAGCACAAACATTAACTCAACACCAGCCCACCCTGATGCTTTTCTCATCATGGCTGGTGATTTCAACCATGCAGATTTAAAGAGTGTATTACCAAAAACATACAGAAACATAAACTTTGCAACAAGAGGAAACAACACACTGGACCAAGTTTACACCACCATGAAAAATTCCTACAGAGCCGTCCCCCTCCCCCACATTGGTGCTTCGGACCATATCTGTGTCATGCTAAAGCCAGCATACAGGCCGCTGGTGAAAGTCACAAAACCAGTCCGCAAGCAGATACGAGTGTGGCCAGAGGGGTCTTCAGAGGCACTCCAGGACTGTTTTGACACCACAGATTGGGGTATGTTCAAAGAAGCTGCTACCACAAACAACACCACATGTCTCCAGGAGTACTCAGACACTGTATGTTCATACATCACCAAGTGCATTGATGATGTAACCAACCTTAAAACCATCACTGTTCGGGCTAACCAGAAGCCATGGCTGACAGCTGAGGTTCACAGACTCATGAAAGCCAGGAATGCTGCCTTCAAAGCGGGAGATCAGGTGGGCCTGAGGGCAGCCAGAAACAACCTGGACCGGGGCATCAGAAAGGCAAAGAGGCAGTATTCTGGGAAAATAGCTCACCGTTTCAAGGACAGCAGGGATACACGCAGTCTGTGGCAGGGAATACAGACCATCACAAACTACAAACCACCCCCCCAGACCTGTGACAGCTCAGCCTCTGCGCTGAATGAACTGAATGAGTTCTTTGCTCGGTTCGAGGCAAGTAACAGCACACCAGCACATAAACTCCCCCCCTCTCCTGATGGCCAGGTGCTGACGCTGTCCTCAGACAGCGTAAGGCGATCATTCATCAAGATTAACGCCCGGAAGGCCTCTGGTCCTGACAACATACCTGGTCGTGTGCTGAAGGACTGTGCAGGGGAACTCGCAGCGGTCTTCACGGACATCTTTAACATCTCACTGAGCCAGGCCATCGTCCCCACCTGTTTCAAAGCCACCACCATCATCCCTGTCCCAAAGAAGGCAACGCCCGCATGCCTCAATGACTATCGCCCAGTAGCACTCACCCCCATCCTGATGAAGTGCTTTGAACGGCTAGTCATGAAAAGCATCACATCTGTCCTCCCTGCCTCCCTGGATCCCTTCCAATTTGCATACCGACCTAATCGCTCAACCGACGATGCCATCTCCTCTGCCCTTCACACAGCTCTCACACATCTGGACACGAAGGACTCCTATGTTAGAATGTTGTTCATCGACTTCAGCTCGGCATTTAACACCATCATCCCCCAACAGCTCATCCTTAAACTGGACAGTCTGGGGCTGAACACCTCAATGTGTAACTGGCTGCTAGACTTCCTGACCGGGAGACCACAGACAGTACGAGTCGGGAGTAACACATCTAGCACCATCACATTGAACACAGGGGCCCCACAAGGATGTGTGCTGAGCCCCCTTCTATTCACCCTGCTAACACACGACTGCACACCATCATACAGCTCCAACCACTTCATCAAGTTTGCGGACGACACAACAGTGGTGGGTCTCATCAGCAACAACGATGAGACGGACTACAGGAACGAGGTGAGCCGCCTGGCCTTGTGGTGCGGACACAACAATCTCACTCTCAACGTGGAGAAGACAAAGGAGATTGTTGTGGACTTCAGGAAGAGGGATGCCCAGCATGCCCCTCTGACCATCAACAGCACCGCAGTGGAGAGAGTAGACAGCACCAAGTTCCTGGGAGTGCACGTCTCAAAGGACCTGTCCTGGAGCAGGAACACTGCAGCACTGGCAAAGAAGGCTCACCAGCGTCTCTACTTTCTCCGCAAGCTGAAAAGGGCTGGAGCTTCAACCCCCATCATGAGCACCTTCTACAGAGGTGCCATAGAAAGTGTCCTGACCAGCTGCATCACTGTGTGGTTTGGTGCATGTACTGCATCCTGCCGCAAGAGCCTCCAGCGCATTGTGAGAGCAGCTGAGAAGATAGTCGGCACCTCCTTCCCCTCACTGCAGGACTTACACAGCAAACGCCTCACTCGGAAAGCCCACTGCATGGCAGGTGATCCCACACACCCACTACACAGCTGCTTCAGACTGCTGCCATCAGGAAGGAGACTGAGGAGTCTCCAGGCTCGAACCAGCAGACTGAGAGACAGCTCTGTTCATCAGGCAGTCAGGATGCTAAACACTCTGCCTGCTCTGCCCCCCCTCCCATTTGAACTGCCTTAACACTAAAACTTTCTCACACATTACCACACAACACAAAGATTTTAACACTGGACTCTGTGTCATCAAACGGGTTATTCACTAAACTCTCGGTCATGTGCTCATACAGTTTGCACTACTTCTCATACTTGCACTAATGTTTGTATTACATCACTGCCTATAATCATAATACTGTTTACATTCTCTGTTTACATTTATTAATACTGTTTACTTTTTTACTACTGCTTACATGTAATTACTACTGTTTACATTTACACTACTCTAATATCTACACCACTGCTGATACATATACAGTGTGCTCTGAACGGTCTTACTTAGGGATGCCCAATGTGCCTTACTGCATATGCCACTTTTTGCCTCTATAACAACATCAACTACTACCTCATACATATACTGTGTACATTAACTCATACGCTGCTTTGCCACTTTGCAAATGTCAATGCTAGAAACCTTTAGTTTATTTTAGTTATACTTTTTATACTCTTTTTTATACTAGTATGCAAAAACTCAGGACAGTATTATGTTCATTAAATGTTTAATGTTTTAGTTTTAGAGTTGGTGTAAATTTTCATACTCTTATACCACTATGCAAAAAACTCAGGACAGTGTTAGTTTTACTATTTTATGCTTATGTCTATTATTATATGTTTCAGTGTTTCAATGTTTAGATGTTTACTGTTGCACCGAGGGACTGAGAGAAACGCAATTTCGGTCCTGTGTATGTCCTGTACAGTACATATTGCAGATCTGACAATAAAGTTGACTTTGACTTTTGACTTTTGACTGTATGGAAATTAAAGGTGCTGGTTAGAAAGCTTCACAAGTGCTGATCTCTGCAGCCTTTAATGGTTTAGGATTATTGCCATTTTCCTGTTTTATGTGCAGCTGAACTGGCGTAGTCAGAGAGAGTTGTGCCAGTAGGGCCTGGGGTGTGGTGAGAACATGAGGTGCACCTCGTCATAGTTCTATCATGAGAACGTGCTGCTGATGTGTAAAGCTTGACAGGGGCTGTTGTCCAGTGTGAAAGACCGCTGCAACAGTCACAACAATTCCTCAGCGTTGTTCGTTGTAACAGGACTGTGATGATGGAGAACTCCTGCCCATTCCTAGTGGTTCATGGAAACTTTTTTATCAACTGCTCACATCAGTTTTGTACAAAAAGTGTCAGCAACAGCAGCAAGCTGTGCCAAATGTGACTGTAGATTTAGAGGTCTATGAAAAAATACAGTTTAATAAAGATATGAATTGTGTAGATTTTGTACAAGATAAACAAAGGATTCAGAATCAGGTAAAACAGGATTTGCTTATGTTATTCCTGAGCTAAATATAATTATGAAGCAAAGAACGTCTGATCACTTAGCTGTGTATACAGTGGAAATGTTAGCAATTCTAATGGCGTTACAATGGGTAGAACAAAATGTGAAAAATAGAGTATGTTCAGATTCATTATCATCGTTAATGTCTATTTTGAATTTCTCATCCAACAGTCATCAGGAACTGGTATATAAATATATGAAGTTATATTTAGACTTACACAAGCTAAAGTACAGGTTACGCTCATGTGGATACCTGCTCATAAGAATATAGAGGGGAATGATGTAGCAGATCATCTTGCTAAATTATCTCTAAAACAAGTTGGAATCATGGAAATCGCATTTAGTAAATCTGAAATGAAATCTATTATTAAAAACCAAGTTAACTCTGATTGGCAGCGACTCTGGGAGGAGGAGACTAAAGGTCGTCATCTGTTTCAGATACAGAAGAAAGTAGGGAGAATGGAAATGATTGGACGAAGTCGAAAGGATCAAGTGGTGATGACAAGATTACGGCTTGGTCACACAGGATTAAATAAAATTTTGCATTTGATAGGGAAACATCCAACAGGTCTTTGTGATTGTGGCATGGACATGGAGACAGTAGAACATGTAATAGTCCACTGTGAAAAATATAGGGTGAGTAGAGAAAAATTAAAACAGGAAATGAGAAAATATAGGATGGAGACATTACGAGTGGACAGGCTATTAGTTAAACATGACAAGATAAATGAGGTACTTATTAAATTTCTTAAGGAAACAAAACTGTATGCAAGAATATAGTTTAGGTAGGTAGTAGGCCTCCAGCACAGTAGATGGCGATAATGCATCTTAACGTTACATTACACCAGTCTTGGCCTCCCTGCACTGGCTACCGGTTCATCTTCGAATCCAATTCAAAATTCTCATGTATGTCTACAAATCACTGAACAGTCTCGCCCCCGCCTATCTCTCGGATCTGATACACCCATATGTCCCTCCACGTGCTTTGAGGTCAGAGGATCAGGTACTCTTAATAGTTCCAGAAACTCGCCTTAAGCGCAGGGGTGACAGGGCGTTCTCTGTAGCAGGCCCAAGACTCTGGAACGAGTTACCGCTGCTCATCAAACAGGCCCCCTCCCTCTCGGTTTTCAAATCCCGGTTAAAAACTCACTACTACTCCATCGCTTTCAATGCCAGCTGATTTGTATTGGATCGTTTTATTTATGATCTGCAATGTTTTTATGTTTTTCGTGTTGTACTTCATTGTCTGTGTTGCCTGTTACGTGTTTGTTTGTTCAGCACTTTGGTGTGGACTTGTTCCTGTTGAAAGTGCTTTATAAATAAAATGGTATGGTATGGTAACGTTAGATGCCACCCGCCATTAAACACAAGAAGAAGCAAGCTGTAGCACTTGCAATATGAAAATCAGCGTTACTCCTGTAAAAGTCATGTACTGTGAAATATATGGCACTGTAAACCTTTACAACATAGTATTTGTATGAATGGTGAGGACATTTAGAGATTTGAACTGTTTTAGGTTAGCAGCATTCTACGTTGGTGTTATCAGGCTAGCTGTTAGCTCTTCAATCTGCTCAGACTTAAATTCAATCTCTTCAAATTGAGGTCAAAGAGCTATCTACAACAGGTAAGATGCTAATTGTTCACAGTCTCTATAAACTCCTACTGCAGCAGATTCCTTTAATGTTCTTGACTTCTGTCCTAAAACAAATAGTCCTATCTAATGGATGGACATACCTTCACTCTGTAACTTCATGTTTTGAAATGTTCATGACTTTCAACATGTCTTGTTTGATTTTGACAGTTCAGTGTGGACCGGGCTAACGCGGAGGAGTTCTATGAGGTGTACCGAGGCGTTGTCTCAGAGTATCCTGTGAGTGTAAACACCACTCTGTTGTGCCATCACAGTGAAAAACCCTCAACACAACTCTCTCACTCGCTACTTTTGATTACAGCAAAACAAAGGCTGTAGAAGACTGATGAAAGTTGTTGCAGAGGATAAGCTGTTGCCACTCTTTGGCTGTTATCTCTTGTGACAAGGGAAAGAAAGAAGCCTGTTATTCTGACACAATTGGATGTATTTCCAGAGTATGGTGACCCAGCTGTGCTCCGGACCCTGCATGGCTCTAGAGATCCACGGCACAGATGCACCCAAAACCTTTAGGGAGTTCTGTGGGCCTGCTGATCCCGTGAGTCTATTTTCTTCTATTCATCGACAGCAGCAACGTGTAATATATCCAGAACTCATCGACATGGTCTTTTCTTGATTATCGATGCACACGCTGCCTCCTGAAGGGAGCTTTGAACGTGCTGTGCTCACAAATCTCAAAGGAACACACACACTGATCTGGTTTAAAGGGAGTCTAATGCAGCAGGTCTTTTATCAAAAGTCTGGTGTTGTTCAGCACATCATGTACTCTGAACTGTGTGTTTGTATTTTTTAGTCTTCAAAGATACTTTTCAGGTTGAATAATTTCTCCTCCTAAAGTAACACTTGTTCTTTACAGAACCTGCAGTGCTCAGCTTCTACTGTCCTGAGTGAAACCACATTAGCTCGTTGTGTAGCTCTCAATGGTCTTGTGTTTTTGTCAATCATTTGACTCACATGTTTATTTTAAAGTCTACAATCTTTACAGCAGTTCATTATCACCAACTACTGAAAGTTAAAGGTAGATAAGAAGATGTGTGTGCTACTAAAATATCTGATGAAGCACAGGATGGACTTTAATGAAACCTACAACTGATTAACAATTGGAGTCAGACCAATGTAAGATGACCTCCACAGCTGATCAGTAGTAGCCAACACGAGAGTGGCTCTAACTCCATCAGTTTGACATATCTTGAACTAAAATTTGTTGTGGTAGTAGCTGAGAGCCACTCACAACACATGCTGATGACATTTCCCAATATCACATGAGATCACTCACAACATCCTTATCAGGGTTTGAGCAGGACGGCTACAACTCCGTCATTTCCCAACAGGACAGGATTTTAGTTTCAACTGTGCCATGAAAGGTGCAGGGTGATATGACTTTCATTATGACAGCCATTTGTTTTTCTTATATTCAAACCTTCAGCTGCTCTGATTATTTTCCGTCTCTTTACCCCACTCAGGACTCTGATTGCTTCAGTCTGTACTCACTGTGTGGTCAAACTGTTTTAACACTCTGTGAACTCAGACTCACCTCAGAGTTATCAGACAAACCACCTAAACATTAACTCGCCCACTCTGCCGTGGAATTCAGCGTTTTATGCACAGTAGCAGCAGAAGGTGGGAGCAGAGCCGAGACCTCTGGGAGGGAAGAACCTGTTTGCTTCGGTGACGAGCGAGCTGAGGACGCGCTGCTCCAGGCTGCAGCACTCAGGCGGGTGCTAAAGTTAACGTTTTTGGTGGTTTACGTGTGTAAAAACACCAGACATCAATTATGTGAATACAGACTGGAGAAATGTATCCGTAACAAAGACGGTCAAAACATCCATTAACAATTAGCGTTAAGCTGTTTGTGGTGACAACAAGATAATGATTAATTCCAGCGGACTAATCTATAAACAACACAGCTCTAACGTGAACTATCTAGACTGTACATTTGAATTGATGAATTCACTGACCTCAAACATAAAATGACGTGTGGAGTGCAGATCAATTTATCCCAGAGCTTCCCTTGGAGAGGAGCAAAATACAGTGGTGCTTTAAAGTTGATTTTCTATATTTCTACATAAATTTGACTTAAACATCAGATTTTCACACAAGTCCTAAAAGTAGATGAAGAGAACCCAGTTAAACAAATGAGACAAAATATTATACTTGTTCATTTATTTATTGAGGACAATGATCCAGTATTACATATTTGTGATGGTAAAAATATTTGAACCTTTACTTTCAGTACCTGGTGTGAACCATGCCCCACCCACCCATGCAGCAGTAACTTCAACTAAACATTTCTGGTATATCTGTTGATCAGTCCTGATCACCTTGGAGGAACTTTAGTCCATTCCTCTGTACAGAAGAGCTTCAACTCTGGATGTTGGTGGTTTCCTCACATTAACAGCTGCTTCAGGTCCTTCCACAACATCTGGATTGGATTAAGGTCAGGACTTTGACCATTACAAAACATGAACGTTAGTCTTCTTGAACATTCTTTGGTAGAACATCTTGTGTGCTGAGGGTCATTGTTGCTGCATGACACACCTTCTCTTGAGGTTCACTTCATGGACAGATGTTCTGACATTTTCCTTCAGAATTCTCTGATATAATTCAGAATTCATTGTTCCATCAACTATGGCAAGAAGTCCTAGTCCAGATGCAGCAAAACTGACCCAAACCATGATACTACCACCACCATGTTTCACAGATGGGATAAGGTTCTTCTGCAGGAATGCAGAGTTCTTTTCTCCAAACAGAACTCTTTTCATTTAAACCAAAAAGTTTTATTTTGGTCTCATCGTCCACAAAACATTCTTCAACAGTCTCCTGGTTTGTCCACGTGATCTTTATCAAACTGCAGAAGAGCAGCCATGTTGTTTTTGGAGAGCAGTGTCTTTCTCCTTCAACCCTGTCCTCAACCATTGTTGTTCCGTGTCTCCTGATGGTGAACTCATGAACATCTGTCAATGTGAGAGAGACCTTCAGTTGTTAGAAGTTACCCTGGGCTCCTTTGTGACCTCACTGACTATTACACACCTTGTTCTTGAGGTGATCTTTGTTGGTCCACCACTCCTGGAGAGGTAACAATGGTCTTGATGTTCCTCCATTTGTCCACAATCTGTCTGACTGTGGATTGATGAGTCCAAACTCTTTACAGATGTTTTGTAACATTTTCCAGTCTGATGAGCATCAACAACTCTTTTTCTGAGCTTCTCAGAAATCTCCTTTGTTCCTCCATGATCCACTTCCACCAACATGTTGTGAAGATCAGACTTTGATAGATCATGTTCTTTAAATCAAACAGGGTGTCCACTCACACCTGATCATCATCCACTGATTGAAAACACCTGACTCTAATTTCACCTTCAAATTAACTGATAATCCTAGAGGTTCACATACTTTTACCATCACAAATATGTAATACTGGATCATTGTCCTCAATAAATAAATGAACAAGTATAATATTTTATCTAATTTGTTTAACTGGGTTCTCTTTATCTACTTTTAGGACTTGTGTGAAAATCTGATGATATTTTAGATCAAATTGATGCAGAAATATAGAAAATTATTAAGAGTTCACAAACTTTCAAGCACCACTGTACGGTAATAGTAAGTCAGAGATACTTCCCCAAACCCTGGTAGTTTTTATGTTTTGTTGCCTTTTGTAATAATATTAATGAAAATCTACTTTTGATCTTAGTTGATATTGTTATTGATTTTACTTGTTTTTTTTACTTGTTTTATTGACATTTAATTCTGTTGCACCTTGTAGCACTTTGAGATTTTCATTAATGAAAAGTGCGTTATAAATTGAATTCATTATTATTATTATTAAACTAATCTTAAAACATATATTAAATTCAGTGGTGTCAGTAACTCTGACACCTTTGGGGCGGGGGCTTGGACTCTGGCAGGGCTGCTTATTGTCACTGATTCTGTTCATGACATAGGGGCTGGTTTTGTAGATGTGGAGGGAGTCCGGTTTGGTGGCCTCAGAATATGATGTGGTCCTGTTGGTGTCATCCTGCTATAATCTTCAGCTCTCACTGGAGCAGTTTGCAGCGGAGTGTGAAGCAGCTGGGATGAGGAGGACCAGCACCTCCAGATCTGAGGAGGCCATGGTCTTCAGACAGAAAAGGGTGGATTGATCTCTTCAGGTCAAGGGTGAGGTTCTGCCTCAGGTGGAGGAGTTCAAGCACCTTGGGGTTTTGTTCACGAGTGAGGGAGGAATGGAATGTGAGATTGACAGGCTGATCGATGAAGTATTGTGGACTCTGTGCTGGTCCATTATGGTGAAGAGGGAGCTGAGCTCTAGGGTGAAGTTCAGTTCAGTTTATTTATATAGCGCCATTTCACAACAAAGTTGTCTCAGGGCACTTTACAGGAACATTCACATACATAGAAAAGCCAATAAGTAAAGTTCTCTATCTAAGGAAGCAGCAGACAAGTTGAATCTTTACTCCATCACAGTCTCCCATCCTGAGCAAGCACAGTGGAAACAGTGGAAAGGAAAAAAAAGGAAGAAACCTCGAGCAGAACCAGGCTCAGGACGAGCGGCCATCTGCTTTGACCTGCTGGGTTTGAGAGGACAGGAATTTCTGTATTCTGCTCAGCTGTTTGTTTTGTTCATTTAGTTCTTGGTTAATTAGACACGGTCTTGCTTTTTTGTTTGTTTGTTTGTTTGTTTGTTTGTTTTTTGGGGGCATTAATTTTCTTCCGTTTAGTCGTTAGGAGTTTAAGTTACACTTTTCTATTGTGCTGTCACGTTAGCCTTTTATTTTTCTAGTTTATGAATAAAAGTTCAAGTTTTCATTTTTACATCTCACTTCGGTCTGCCTTCTGGGTTCACTTGTTTTAATATATATTTTATATGATATTTATTTTAATGTGAGTGAGACAGCAGTACAGAAATAATCAGACGTCTCAGGGCAGTCGCGTGGTTCTCCGGTCCCTCTGCTCTGTAAATGACTACCGTATTTTCTGGAATATAGGTCGCACCGGAATATACGTCGCATTGTCCAATTATTGCCAAAAATTTGGAAAAATCCGTATACGGGTCGCACCTACGTCGCAGCCGACGTAACGCGTCATCCACCGCTGACGTGACGTGTCACCGCTGAGTCAACCCGGAAATGTGGACCAGTGTTTAGCTCTGCTGCAAATGTCTGCCACAGGAGCGCACAGCAAGGCTTTTAAGAAGATTAACACTTAAAAACAATTATTTGTTTGATAAAAATTATAGCAAATATGTGTCTGAGCTGAACTTTTCCTTAATAAATGAACGTAATTGTGAAATGAGCTGGATTTAAAAATTTGTTTCGCCGAAAGTGATAAAAAGCCATATATAGGTCGCACCTAAATATAGGTCGCAGGGCATGCAAAAATGATAAAAAGCCGCGACCTATATTCCGGAAAATGCGGTACAAGAAAAGGCAGCAGTCATTACAGGAACATCAGCCTAGTCCACTGAAAGACTTCTTCAAATCAAATTAAACGCTGGCGGCACGTCACTCCTGGCTGCATGATGCAGTTACAGAGAGCAGTGCTTTGAATAAAATTATCTTAAAGCTAAATTAGTTTCCACCTACCGGTAAATTCTTCTTCCTTTAGCTTCATGAACAAACCGCGGCAGTAGAGACAGGTCTGCACGTGACGCACTGCTTCCTGTTGAGCCTGCAGTGTGGAGATTGGTTCATAAGCTGTCAAGCAGCCGTATCTCTGACGCTTCCAGCTCACCTTATTTCTTATTGACAACTCTTGATTGATAGATTTTATCTTACCAGCTATCTTAACCTAAATCACCAGTTACAGTTTAGTCTTTAACGATTCATTCTGTTTTGTAAAATCAGTTTGAGTGATTTGAGCCTTTGGTAGTTTAAAAAAAGCTGTTTAAAGAATAAAAGCAGGTGGTGCAGTTGGTAGAGCTGTCGCCTCTCAGTGAGTTTGCCAGTTCAAATCCCAGCCCAGGACCTTTCTGGGTGGAGTTTGCCTGTTCTCTCTGTGCATGCGTGGGTTTTCTCCGGTTTCCTCCAGTTTCCTCCCACAGACCAAAAACCTGCATGTTAGACTGATTGGTAACTCTAAATTATCCCTGAATGAGAGACTGGTTGTTTGTCTATGTGTCCCTGTGGTGGACTGACCTGTCCAGGGTCTCCCCCACCCCTTGCACAATGATTGCTGGACATGGGCACCAGTGACCCCCACAACCCAAAAAGGAAGAAGCTGGTAAAAGATAATGGATGGATGGATGGATGGATGGATGGATGGATGAATAAAAGCCCTTCTAGTATTGATCTGGAGTAAGATGCTATTTGTGATGCAGTTTAGTGCCACTGAGTGCTCCTGCAGCACTAAAATAATGATTACTACTATACTGTAATACTAAATTCTGCTGTCACTCCCTGAAAGCAGTGAGATAGGCAGACAGAACTGCAAACAAAAAATTAAGCCTCAGTTGAACAGTCACTGTGCAAAGCCTAAAAGCAGTTTTGAAAATAATATACAGTAAGTGGCAGAAGCGTCAGATTATGCGGGGTTACAGTGTTTCCTGCAGGAGACGTGACAAGTTAAGAAAAATCCAAAGTTTTGAGCTCAGATCCAATGGAAGTGAAAGAGCCTGGATGTGCACATTAGAGGGATTTAGGACCAAAACCAGAAGTCATACAGCAGTGAGAGACACAGACAAAAATGTTTCATGCACAACTGAGAAAGAAATATTTGTTTGGTTTAGTATTTAATGCAGTTCAGGTGTGCGACATCATCACACTGTGTTAAACATTTTGTAGTAAAACTACTAAAAATCATAAAACTTAAACTGATTGTGCAAAAACTATTACAGTAAATCTATAAAATACGATTGTGCAAAAACTATTACAGTAAATCTATAAAATACTTGTACATTCATCTAAAGTCTCATTTTTTATCATCTGTTTAAACTTTGAAGAATATTTCTGGCGTGGTGTTTGTCTGAGCTGTAAAGCAACAAAGAGATTTTCTTACTCATGTTGCAAAAATCAGCACGGTGGCACAACTGGTAGAGCTGCTGCCTCTCAGCGAGAAGGTTGCCGGTTCAAATCCCGGTCCGGGGGCCTTTCTGGGTGGAGTTTGCATGTTCTCCCCGTGCATGCGTGGGTTTCCTCCGGGTACTCCAGTTTCCTCCCACAGACCAAAAACATGCATGTTAGACTGATTGGTGACTCTAAATTGTCTCTAGGTGAGAGTGAGAGAGTTAATGGTTGTTTGTCTCGTTTGTCTCTATGTGTCCCTGTGATGGACTGGAGACCCATCCAGGGTGTACCCCGCCCCTCGCACTGTGACTACTTGGGCACCGGCGACCCTCGTGACCCAAAATGGAAGAAACGGGTAAAGATAATGGATGGATGGATGTTGCAAAAATCCTATTGTTGTGTCTGTGAAAATAATTACCGGTACCTTTTAATGAAACTTTGTCTTCATTCTGAGGAGCTGCAACAAACTCTGACTTCTACGCAGCAGCTTCTCATGGATCAGCCAGTTTGCTGACAGAACTACCGGTAGTTACCGGTTGTCAAGTTTTTTGCTCTCTTTAGCCACCTCAGCTTTTGCCCAAACTTGAAAAGGCTTTCTTCCTCCAAAGAAACGCAGGACCAACTCATCTCAGTGACATCTTTTATTTTTATTTTATTTTCTTTAGATGGACCTCATCAACAACATGTGAACAAACTTGTGGCCACAGAGTTGACAAAGAGTAGCCAGAGTAGTCATGAGTAGGTTGAAAACCTACAAATAGATTGGAGAGATATTAAAGCTGCACTATGTAACTTTGTAGTGCAGTCTGTAACTTTTCTAACAATATATTTTTAACATATTTCTTCACTCTGTCACTATCTACTGACAGACTGATGTTAGACAAAGTAATCTCTGAAAAAAACTATAGTCCCCTTGCTTCTCTATCAGCATTTATAAAAACACTAAAAACACAGAGTGACCCGCCGTTAACCAGCCAATAAAAACAGAGTTTGTAACCAGCCAATAAAAACAGAGCTTGAATTTGAATCAGCCAATAAAAACAGAGCTTGAATTTGAATCAGCCAATAAAAACAGAGCTTGAATTTGAATCAGCCAATAAAAACAGAGCTTGAATTTGAATCAGCCAATAAAAACAGAGCTTGAATTTGAATTTCAGCAGAGCAAGGTGGAGCAGAGCCGTATATGGCTCTGAGGGGGAGGGATCAGAATGCTTTGCCTGTTGAAAATGTTTCTAAGTTTTGCGCTCTACAGAAAGTTACACATAGCACCTTTAATTACATCTCACAATGAGTTAATTTTAACTTTGACTACTTAACTAGTTTCTCAATTATTTAATAATTTACTTGTTAGCTGACAGTGAATAAATAAATAAACTAGATTGCAAACAGTGCAATTGATTTGTTTCCAAACATAAAACATTACATCAAACAAATCTATTTGGTCTTCTGAATGCAATTTAAATGATGTAAACTGTAAATAACGTCCATTACCAGTGGTGTCTTTGAGGAAGCTTTCAGGTGAGGTTCTTTGTCTGAAGAGATATCATTCTGAGCTGCTGAGCTTGAGATTGGAAAGGGATGGGTGTGCTTGATTCTTTGTGAGGTGCGTGCCAGTTGGGTGGAGATGGTAAATACATTCCAAAGAGTACAATTTGCAGTTTTAACTTGACACCGGTATTCACATGATAAAGGAGTTAGTGACCTGATGGCCTCTTGCTATTCACAGAGAGCTGAGAGTGACTGCTGGTCTGCAGATGAGTGTAACTTCAGAACCTTGGCCTGATGATGTTGCTTTTCTGTGCTGAGCCAGATCAATCTTTGGGATGAACCAGTCTTTGCCGTAATGTATTTTGGGGTTCGAAAACCACTGGGACGTTGTGTTAGAAAATAAACGTCTCAGTTTCTCTGAAACTCCCGCAACATACGGAATGACCACTGGTCTAGGTTCCACTTTTTTCACCTGATGGCTGGCTAGAGTCCTGTTTGGGTTTCTTCTCTGCTTTCAGGAAGGCCCAGTTAGGATATCCACATTTCTCTAGAGCCTGTTTTGTGTGTGATTTCTCCTTCTGTCTGGCTCCTGAGTTAGTGGGGACGCTGTCTGCTCTGTGGTACAGAGTCCTGATGACTCCTAACTTGTGCTCCAGAGGGTGATGGGAGTCAAACTGTAAATACTGGTCTGTGTGGGTGGGTTTGCGGTACACCTCAGTTTGCAAATTTCCTCTATCAGAAACTGAGACCTCACAGTCCAAGAAAGCCAACCTGCCATTTCTTACATCTTCTCGTGTGAACTTGATATATTTATCCACAGAGTTGATGTGATCAGTGAAATGTTGGACTTCCTGAGATTTAATTTTAACCCAGGTGTCATCAACATACCTGAACCAATGACTTGGTGGTCTCCCCGTAAAGGATGTCAAGGCTCTCTTTTCTACCTCCTCCATGTACAGGTTGGCAACAATAGGAGAAACTGGAGACCCCATAGCACACCCATGTTTCTGCCTATAATATTGCTCCCCATATGTGAAGTAGGTTGACTGCAGGCACAGTTTCAAGAGTTGACACAGTTGCTCTGTGGAAAGCGTGGTCCTGCTGTTCAGAGTGGTGTCTGATTTTAACCTTAAACAGACCACCTCTACTGCCTCATCAACAGGAATGCACGTAAAGAGTGATGTGACATCAAAAGAGACCATTGTTTCATCAGTCTCCATGATGACATCCCTCACCTTATCCACAAAGTCCATGGTGTTCTGTATGTGGTGTTCTGAGCTGCCAACTAAAGGGAAACAGCCACTGGCCAAAAGGATGGTGCAGCAAAGAAGAGCAACATCATCAGGCCAGGACTCTGCAGTCTACACTCATCTGCAGCCAGAGGTCACTCTTTCAGGGATGAAGATGTTCACATCAGGAACAATGGTTTGAGAGGCATCAGGGCGCCAACGATCGGCTGTTAGGCTGATGTTCCTTCATCATGTGAACAACTAATTTTGGCTGCCACCAGCAAACTGGTTGATCCACTATGACAAGGTGCTGCTCCTCAGACTGACAAAGTATTTTGGATAAAAAAACTAAACACTTCAACAAGAAGAGTCCGTCCAGAGGACCTGACCTAACCTTGTTAGACTTATCTACCTGAATTACTGAGCATGCATCAGGACAATTACTTTTTAAATTTTATGGATTTTATTATTTTCTTTTTGCAAATTGTGTCAGTTTCATACAACTCATTGCTACTAAATGTCAAAGCACAACATTGCTGATCGAACCTCCTATATGTCCATATGTGTATAAGTTTTACATATCTGCAGGAGGAACAAACCAAATCATGACAATAGACAAATAAGGAGGCACTTATTTCCTGTTTGAATCAGGAAACATTTTTTCTATTAAGATTCTAATGTGATTAAGAGATTACTTCTGTTGTGACTTGGAACTATATAAATAAACTTAATTTAATTTAAAGTTGATTGATTGGAGGAATGAATCACCAGATTGAAGCCCATGCTTTGAAGATCATCACTGTAGATTTCATATCTATCCAGTCTTCTGGAACCAGGACACTTTTTTAAACATAATAGGAGCTTTGAGGAGCGGGTCAGGCACATTTGTGACCCAGAGTCTTTCTTCTTGCCTCTTTGTGTGTGCTCTCATGTTGTACCAGAAGGTACTTCAGTCAGACTTTTAATCTAAACATGTTCTGATTATATATTCTGTCCCAGTCGAATGATTCCTCATGGTATTTCCACACATTATCCAACATTTCCACCCAGCCAACAGTGGTCTTAGTGAATTAATTATTCACATGCTGCCCCTCCCTTTGTTGAAGACTCTGTGGGAGGGTTGCATTTCCTGGAGACACGAAGACAAACTGAGCCCAGCTTTGACCTTGACAGTATCTGATGTGGAAGGGAAATAAGTGCTCTGGCTGGAAATAAAGGATGCTCGCTGTTTCTGAGAAAATAAAAAGATAAAAGAACGTTTTAAAGTAAAGGCCCGACGTTCCCTGAAGAAATGCATATCGCCCACTGCCTTTCATGCCACAGTTTTAGACAAAGACTGTCTTTATGATGAAAGGGGACAGGTTTGTTTTGGTCCAACTTTGAAAATCCATATGATGGCCCATAATATTTTGCTAACAGGCTTGCTAACAGGGTTGACTTTAACTGTGAAAGCTAAAGTTTTAAGCAGAGATGTGCAGTGAGCGACACTTGTAATAATAATATATTTTTATTTTAAGGTGCCTTTCATGGCACTCAAGGACACAGTACAATAAAATACTATATGAAATGTAGTAAAAACGAAAGAATAAAACAACAAATGAAAAATAACAAGCATCATACATGACTTAAATGTAACAAGGAGGCTAAAGTGAGTAAGCCTGTTTAAAGGGGAGTTTTGATTCGGGATTTGAAAATGGAGATGTTGGGAGAGTTTTTGATTTCCGGGTGTGAGTTCCAGAGGAGGGTGAAGTGACTACTCTTCAGCCCATAGTGACCAGATGAGCAGGTGGATGAGTTGGGTGGAGGAGGAGGACCTGATAGGTGGGTGTGTTAATGTGAAGTGCGGTTTGTGTTGTTTGATACAGTGAGGGTTGATGTTGTTGAGGGCTTTGAAGGTGAGGAGCAGGATTTGTAGGAAATGTGATATTTAATGGGAAGACAGTGAAAATGCTGCATGATAGAGCTTATATGACTGGTGGAAGGGATTCTGGAAACGATGCGAGCGGCAGTTTTAGACCAGTTGGAGTTTACAGATGGGTTTTGTAGGTAGAACAAAAAGAAGGAAGTCACAGTAATCTAAATGGGATGTGACCAGAGTGAACCAGAATGGCAGTACTGTTGGGTGAAAGGGATGGACGGGGACCAGCAATGTTGTAGAAGTGAATGTAGGCTGGACGAGTACTACTGTAGTATGTGATTTAAATGGTAATGTGTTGTCTAGGATGACATCCAAACTGGGGGGATGAGGAAACTGAGGTGCTGTTGATGAGATTGGTAAATATACTGTAATTGTTTTTGCAAGGGTGGATTTAGTGCCAGTGAGAAGTTCAGTTTTGTTCTTGATTATTTTGAAGAAGGTGATGGTGAACCAGGCGCTGATATCATAAAGGCAGTCAGAAAGTGAGGGTGGTTGGAGGGTGGAGGTGGTGGACAGATGTGTGGGTGTCATCTGTGCATCAGTTGAATTTTTTTTTTTTTTAAGATATTGCCAAGTGGAAGGAGGCAGATGATTAAAAAAGGAGTGGGCCAAGGAAAGAACCTTGTGGAACACTTGAATAGAGAAGGGATGGATGAGAGGTACAGTACATGAATTTAATTGAACAATTTGTGTGCAGTCAGAAAGGTATGAAATAAACCAGTTAGCCTAAGCGGTGCGTTTGAAAAACCAGTACAGTACATGAACGACTGTCAGAGAGGATGGTGTCAAAGGTACTTAAATCGAGGATGAGGATGGAGACGAGAATGTGTTGTGAACAACTCTGCTAACCACAACAAATCTTAGCTCAATCTGTTCATATCTGTTAATGTACATCTGTAATCTGATGTTCTTTAAACTGGAGGTATACCGTCTTGTTGGTTTGTGAGGTGCACTGCTCATAAAACCATGGAAATGTTGAGCAAAAAGCTGGGTTTTTTCACCCTCCACATATACTGTAATCCATAAAATTTGCTGAGTGTTTTTTTTTTTAACTTCTTGTTGGATCACATGTTGAGGTGCTGAGTAATCACTCTGTATTCACACACCAGGGTACAGGATGTTCTGCCTCCAACTGCAGCTCTAATCGGCCACATCAGTTGGAAGTTTGCACGCCAAGTTTCTTGCGTCACTTTCTGTCGTTTCCCTTTTGTTTCAAGTCGGGGTTTAATGTCAGCCTGATGATTTGTTTTATCAAACGAGATAGAGAACAATCACGTTTTTATTTTACAGGAAATCGCAAGACATCTTCGTCCCAATACTCTGCGAGCTCTTTATGGCAAAGACAAAGTGAGAAACGCAGTCCACTGCACAGACCTGCCTGAAGATGGAGTTCTGGAGGTTGGTCTCACACACACATGGTGCTTTTTAAGATTACTCCCATTCTCATGTGTGCACCTCCTCACTCTACGAAGTGTCCTCATTGTCTTACGGTCCACTACACAAACAACCACCTTGTAGTTATCTAAGAACAAAGCCGCCTCAACTCTGTGCAGCGGCATCTTTAGACGAGTCTCATGACTGCTCTGTGGGTCGGGGCAACCTTGGACCTTACTGGTGAGAGGAAAACAAGAACGGCAGGAATGTGAAACAAAACCATTGTTTTGCAGGCAAGTGGGTCTGACCCGTCCAACGTCATTGTTCAGGAAAACTCCTGATCTGTGCAGGAGACAAATGCTTCCTTGTTAAACATTAGCCTGCAACTGACTGAGCTGCCATTTTGCCACGACTGGAACACGGTGACCAAGAAAGGCCTTGTGCAGAGCAGGGCTGACTCTGATACAGTATACTGTACTGTACTGTGACTCATTTCAATTCCTCTTCCAGGTGCAGTACTTCTTCAAGATCTTGGATGGATGAACTCAAAGGAAAAAATCCTTTTTACTACGTACTGAAAGACTTCACATTGTCTGTTTTCTCTTTATTGTTTCAACCTTATGCAGATTAAATAAAGTGACAACAGCAGACTCCTGACAAGTGTTTGATCTCCAACATTGAATTAAGTATTTTCACGCCAACTAAACATCTCGATACATGGGATACTGCATTGCCTCAGATATTTAACTTTTTGACCTGCTTTGGTATTTGATTTATATACATGACACTTTGAAAAAAAAAAAATTGTACAACTGCATAAATAAACTCTTCCATCATGAAAATGGCTACAACATTAAACAGTGTTGCATCACGTAACATGACGACTCCAGCAAAACAGATTTCACTGTTTTCATCTTAGGCTGGACCCACAAAACTTTACACTATGAATTAAGAACAAACAAATCCAAAGTATCAAAGAAAAAAAAACTTAAAACTACTTAACAAGATGAACAAACTGTGCACAAATGCATTCGTCCACAACTACCTTGAACAAATAAATGCCTAAAAAATAATAATCATCAAAACTTAAACCAGCGGTGAAGTGCAGCCATTTACTCATGGGTCTTAAAGGTTCAGAGTACCATGCTAGTATTTCAGTTAGTCCAAACACTCTGTTCTCATACAAACTGACATGCCCGCACAGACACAAGCGTGTGCATACACACACATCTTGGACCACAGAAGCTGATACAAGACAAAAAAAGATTACAACAGCTCTAGACTACAGCTCAGGACACTTCAAAAATATATAGAAACCACGCCAGGATGAAACGCCATGGGGACAGGAACACGACTACGCATCAGTAGTAAAACTGTAGTTTTACAGTAATAGATGAACATCCCATGGATCCAGGAATATTTTCATTTACAGTAGAATAAATATTTGCTATTGCTACTCTTGTGGTTACATTCTAACTTTGGACAAAAACACAGAAAAGCTAATGCGAAGCACACAGACTTAAGTGTAGGTCCTGTCTATAACGAATGTTCAAAGACTAGTGGTGTTTATCTGAACTCGTGAATTTGCTCAACATTTATTTTTATTTTCAACTGACTGACGACCTTGGCCAAGGTCACGACTTCACTGTAAACTTCACATCAAAGCGTCCTTGATAGCGGTCTTTTTCACTGAACTTGATGTTTTCTCCGTATGCTATGCACTCGATGCGGAGCTCCGTGTCCAGCGTGAGGTTGGTAAAGTGAATGGCCACCAGAGGCTGCAGGTACTGGGGATGCAGCCGCTTGCCGTAGTACGGGTAATACTGCAGAGGAAAGCCTCCCCCGATGCCGTAGTACTTGATCTCTCCAATCTTGTCTGCATCTTCCTCCCGCTGCAAACACAAAAGTGAAATATGAACTTTGCAGCAACAAGACAAGCGTCTAGCACTGCCAGATGCTGTTGCATCAAACGTACCTTGTTTTTGCAGTGAATGGGGATGACATTGTCTGATTTGCCCTTCAGAACATCTGGGAGGGATTCGTTGGAGAGGACCTAAAAACAAAAACACTAGTTGATTAAAATTAAAAAAATTAAAAAACATCCCAACAATGTGAATAAATAGCATATTGGGGGGTTTTTGTTTGGTTTGCGGAAATAAAATTGAAAAAATTCAAACTGCAAACCATAGAAGTTCAGTT
Source organism: Garcialebias charrua (assembly GCA_038048925.1). Taxonomy (NCBI): domain Eukaryota; kingdom Metazoa; phylum Chordata; class Actinopteri; order Cyprinodontiformes; family Rivulidae; genus Garcialebias; species Garcialebias charrua. Next base: position 10,694 of record JBBPBX010036826.1, on the reverse strand, counting down.
ACATTTCAACACATTCTGTTATCTTATAATGTGGCACCCAAATTTCCCACAATGCAACTGTTGGCAGTTCAGTGAGGATTTCAGCTCTTGAGTGAAGGAACATGACATCTATAGATGTCAACTCACTTCTTTCCTTTCAAAATAAACCATTTAGTAAATGTCCAATCAGTTGTGTGTTGGTGCATGTGCAAGCACTTATAGAGTCTGCAGCCCCAAACAAATCATTCTGAGAAACTTTTCATCTAAACTATGCATGTGAAGCCCAACAAAGTTACGTCAGCTCCTCTGGACCATTTCTTTTTGTTGAAACGTTTCATCTTTCATCCAAAAGATTCATCAGTCCAAGGAGCCGCAACAAACTCAAGGCTCCGGCAAAGCTCAGCGTCCTGCCTGTACGCCACTCTACGCGCGCATTCTGTGCGCACGCGTTCGCTGGCACAGCTCTGCTTTTCGTTCTCACGTTAAATGCTCGCGTTTTCGCTCCAAATCCTTGTTGTAATTTGAGCAGCTGCGCGCAGAGCAGGACAAACTAAGGTCGCTGATTGGTCACTTGCTGACATGCCTACTGAAATGATTGACAGCTGGAGTGGGATAGCAACTGGCAGCTGCGGTCGCTCAGCTGCGGTCGAGCGGTCTTTCTATCACTTTATATGTTAATAAAAACGTCTAAGAAATAAAAATAAAAACAGGGAGCGCTTTTCCTGCAGCCCACAGCCCACCAGGAAATATTTAAAACCTTGCGCAGCCACGTAGGACATGAATTCATTCATTTCAGTCATGGAGTGAATGGAGGATGAAGCTTTTACTTGATTTTTGGCAAAAAAAAAAAAAAGTCCTGATCAGCGATGAAGAATAGGAAATTAATTCATTTGTGTAACATACAAAACAGTCTGGCGCCGGAGACAACGCGCATCGCGTACTGCGCGTACGCACGCGGTCATAAAAAAAGAGCTTTGCGCGTTCGTGCCCTGCGGGGCTACGCTTGTGCCTCTGCGTACGCATGTCGTACTGCAGACCGGGGGCTTCAGTCTTATAAATAGCACCTTCACATAAGCCCCTTTCATAAGACAGCTCAGCCTGATGCGTGTTCAGTCCTCCAACGAGCATTCAGAAAAAACACGAAGGCGGATAGGCGAGTAAATTTTACTCGCCTCTGATGCGCCCCTGATCCGCGAGCAGAGGTAGTATCAGGCCCGGATCTGTCAACTTGTGAAAGGTGTGGGGGTGCTGCGGCTTCAAACTAATTTGAATAATGGGAGGAATGATGACGTAATCTCCCGGCGCACACTGTCGCGCTCTATTTAAATGTGTAAACAAGAACAAGACATTTGTATTTCGCTTGCGCATCACTTGCTATTCTTCGTCAAATCTTTTTCTTTTTTTATTGATCATCACAGAAATGGCTAATTGGGGTGATGCCGAGACCCGTGTACTCCTGTCTCTGCGCGCAGAGGAGGAAATTAATATTAAATATCCCTTAACGACACAGTGAAGGAAGGATGTTTTACAGACACCTCTGCGGTCCCACTTTAAACACGCAGGCACCACGTCCTCTGAGCTGCAGATTTTCACCACGTCTCTTTTCAACCCGCGCTGCAAATCGTTTTGTGAATGCTCCATTGAGGGCGGGCCGTGGCCGGATTCAACTTTGTTTTATGAATGACCCGATGGGGATTAAAGCCGGACTGGTCTGTGCGGCAATTGTGCGGATTTGACTTATGAAAGGGGCTATAGAGGGTCAACCTGTTTGATGGTGCTAAGATGGTTTCTGGAGTCCTCTGCTCCTCTCCCCTGCCAACTTGTTTGAAGCAGCCATGGCCATAGTGATTCAAAACATCAAAGTTCATGCATGAACTTTGATGTTTTGAATCACTATGTGAAGGTGATGTCTATAAGACTGAGTTTGTTGTAGCTCCTCGGACTGATGAAACGTTTCAACAAAAAGAAACTGTCCAGAGGACCAGACTTAACTTTACCTGGATTACTGAGCATGACATGTGAAACTGTAGCTTATGACCCCAGTCATGAGTCAGACCCATTAGGTGCTTTGGACTCCAGTACACCACTTCACAGTCCTTCATAACCAGTAGGAGGAAATTCACTTTTTTTTTCTCCCACCATTTCCATACTGTCAGTACTGAACATTTTCATTTATTGGCTTTTGTAGCTCCAGTTTCAGAATAAGCACTTTCCTGGCACAACAGACGCTTGAATGATGTGAAAGGAAGTGACTGGTCCATTGAAACATGTATGGGGATCAGCCAAACAATTTAAACGCTCTTCCAACACCCACACAATTAAAACGACATTAGCATCGCTAAAGTAGAAGCTACGTAAATGTTGCCTTTGTCTGCTGTGACAGGCTCTTCATTGAGCGCGTGCAGCACAAACTAGACCAATCAGTTTTACGAGTGTTGCCTCCTCGTCCTGAAGGTTTCTACGCTCTTTCAAACATCACTTTAAAAGTGAAGTCCAGTGACCATCCCTTTACAGGGGACGTTGTTGTTTGCTGCCTTCACAGCAGGACTTTGTAAATGCACGAGCGGTGAACGTACCCGTGGTAAGAAGTTGACGATTCTGTTGAGCTTGACGATGAGGCACGGCTTTCCCTCCTTGAAGCCGTAGGTGCCGTCAGATAAGCCAGAGCAGCTTTTCAGCAGCGTTCTGTTGAAGCGGCAGGCTGTCCTCTGTCCCTCGCTGTCGCTCTCCAAGCTGCCACGATCTTTGTGCTGCTGCGGCGTGTCTGCAAGAAGAAACATGCTCACATTAAAACAGGAACATTTATAAATCCATATTTAGACACTGAAGGGACTTTTCACCCACATTTGAAGCATCTGAGTGGAATTAAGATGTTAGAAATATTTATAGTACCGTAATTACATATATTTATATAGTTATACATATATATTATATATCCATATGTTCTAAATATTTTAGACAACAATTTGGATTAAAAATAAATAAATTACAGTTCTTTGCTTAAAGGAAATTGATTTTAAATGACAAAAGGAAGCCGATCTGGACTAACGACTGTTAAAGCTCAGCTCATACTTGCCTCCACAATCCTCGAACTTCAGATCAGTCGTCTGTTTTGTATCATTATACTGGTTAAGGAATTCATTCATTTTCTCAATGTACTTCATATATGAAGCTTCTTCGCTCATTTTGAAGGAAATTTCAGATTTTTCTGAGAGGGGGGTGTGGGACAGACCTGGAAAACAACAGATTGTTTGGGTAAGTGTTAAATGCAGAAAAAAAGAATCGCATTGTTTTTACGTGAGAAACAAAACAAAGTTTTTTTTTTAATTGTCCATTATCCAGAGACACTGTGGGGTCTCAGGGATTTTCCTCTCTGTCTGCTTGGTAATTTTCCACAGACCTTGTGGGGCTTGAGCAAGCCGTGGCACGGGGAGAATGAGGTGGGTACAGAACGTTAACTTCATAAACTTTTCCTTTATTTACTGTTGGATCTCTATGTGATGCCACCAACGTAATTAGAGGCAGTGAAACAGCGTTTGAAGACTTGTGAAAGTTCAAACCCCTGCCCCCACCCATACACACTCTCACGTGTCTCCTCTCTTACAATGGAAACTTTTAGCCCCAGAATGAGAGGCGGGCTGTTGCGCTGAAAAAAAAAAAACGCTCTCTGCTTCCTCAGTCCTGCCTCTACTGGAAAGTTGCTTCAGCTCAAACTCCCCAGTCTTTGGTTGTGGACGGAGCTGCACCGCACAAAGCCAACTTTCTACAATGGCTGCTAAAAATACTACGAAGGCCGGAGCATGAGCTGTACAAACAAGTACTGGCACAGCACCACGAGGCTTGGCACCTAAAGCTGCCAGGAAGTTTCAAAACGCCCGTAAAGGGACTAAAGAGGGCTTTTATGATGCAGAGTGCCCCCATGGGTTACAGATTAGGAAGTTTGTTGATTTTACTTCTCATGAGAGCAAAAAATAAAAACTTTTGAAGGCTTTTTAAATGAACAACTGAAGTACAGAAAGTGAGCATTAACATGGCAGCTGTGACTCTGCATCGTAGCACACACAGATTGTTTCAGTCCCCCCGGCAGCCTGAGGGGAGAACCATTGACCGGTGGAGAGGAGTGAAGGACAAAATGGCCGAGCTTATTTGAGGTCAGAAAGATAGAGGAGCTGCTCAAAGGCACACCCAAACAGTTCATCCAACAAACTGCTCAGACACAGACGTCTGTGGTCAGTTGGACAACAACAGGATGGTTAAAAGGAGAAAGTCGTGCTTACCTGGGGGAGCGACTCGGTCCTGATACTTGGGTTTGTAGTCAGTTAATGTGAGCAGCATCGCCTGTATGGTCCCGACGAATATTCCAGCCAGACATCCGTAGAAAATCACGTAGAACAAGAGGATTTTAACTGAAAAGACAAACGCAAACTCCACTGAGAACGTGACGAGCAGTGCGGCTGCCTGGTTGACACTGGACTGGTGTGTAAAGCATTTACAAACACGTTGGCTGGTGGGACAGTAAAGAACCAACGAGAAGAGAATGAAGAACATGAAGTGAGCATTAATCATGTAGTTTTGTTTGTTACAAAGTCTTAAACTACAAGACCCACAGGAAACAAGATGCTTCCCACTCTACAGCCACTTGGTGCTAAATGTTGGATTTAACTGCAGTCTACAATAGTTGCACTTCCAGTACAACGAGATGAGTCACTTTTATCAGGCGCCACAGCTCCCTGCCACCAGGACACCCCCTCCCCCACAAACGTGTCACTTCCAAGCACCCCACATAAAAACCGTCCTCGTCTACTTGAACTAAAAGCATCCTGTTGACGCTCTTGGAGCAGACAGAAAACTGTTTCCTCCAGCATGGCCCCCGTGAAGTGATCAGATAATAAACATCTGCATGTGATGCGTTCAGAAGATCATTAAAAAAGTTATTTTGAACTGTGCAAAGAACTATCCGTGTTATTTTAAAAAATATCATCCTATTCCATATGATAAAGTTGAGTTAAATTTATGTAAATGAATCATCCAAGAACTGGTAAAAACTATAGTTTTTATGCATTCAAATGTACTATACTGTATGTTGTTTTCCTTTTAAATGTTTAAATTAGATTGTTCACCTTGATGCTCAGCCCTCCTCTGCCCAGTTCCTCGTTGGTTTGGTTTCATTAAAGTTCAGTAGAAGACGTGAATCAGCGTGTTCACAGCATGTCACATGTAAAGCTTGGAGTCTTCATTAAACGGTCACTTTCAGCTGATTTGTGACCAGCTTTTGTTGTTAAAATGCATTTTTGATGAAGTTGCAGATTAAATTTTAAAAAAGGGAGAAATTAATTCATTTAAACTTTATTTATACAGGCTATTCTCATTGAGTCACGAGGATTCATTTTCAAGAGACCTATGAATAAATAATTATAAATAATAAAGGCTGTATCCCTTAAAAGCTTAACAACAGCTTGCTTTCGTTTTCACAGATGCTACTTGGACTAATGGGAAAACTGCTTGTTGTCACTTTAAAGAAAATTTCAAGATTACGTAATATTTAAAAAAGGGGGGGAAACTTTGTTTCATTAAATCAGACAGCTGTTTGTTTTTGTCTACATCACACCTTCTGAAAACACATTTCCACTTTAAGGTTCTTGTTGAAAACGTGATTTAAAACTAGTTCATTAAACCACTTCTTGCAGCCTCAGTGTTTGTACCCTGCACGTGTAGGATACTGCTCCAACAAAAGTTGATATACTGTAATCATACACCATCAGATAAAAGCAAGGATTTTTTTTACCTCCATGTGTACAAGCTGCTCTAACACATACTTCTAAAACATGTGGTGAGCTATTTTCCTACAATCATGTCAGCAGCCATGATGCACCTGTCAGAATGAAACTAGACACGCTGCCATATTAGGCCCAGACTTGAGCCTGTAGGGCCACAATTAAAGTACAACGATGTCACATCAAAATGTGTACAAAAGACAACAACAAGTGCACATGTGATGTATGCAAACAGGCCTTCATGTAGTGAGTGTTTTTATAAATTTACTAACAATTCTCAGTAGACAACAAGTACTTTAGTCCCTCTGGGCTCATTAAAACACATTTATCCAGTTCCTAAAAGTGAAAGTGGCACGAGTTCAGGTGAGTGAGTCCAACACAACTCTCAGTGATTTAGCAGGAGAGCCAACAGGCCAGACAGAGGCGTAGTGTGTGACAGTTTGAATGGAGGCACCTCCCCCACCGCCTGCAGCGTGTTGTGAACAAATGGCCGTCTCTACTTCCCCCTGCTCAAAGTCAACTTGTTACTAAACTACAGCTCCTTTCAAACTCTGTCACACAGCTCATGTAGGAGCTGAAATGAGCACCTGAGAGTGTCCCACATGTTTGTGGCTGAAGAAAAGGGAAGTGTCGACGGTGTTGTGTCGAGTTGTGTTCACCCGTCTAAACGTGTCTGCTTCTAGCAGCTCTTCACCTCAGCTGTTTTAAGAAGTTATGTTAGGAAACATCGACTTTTGTTCCGTTTGTTCATGTAGCTGGAAAAAGACAGTAAGGGCAGCTGAGCCGTTACTTTATAAAGTACATAACCCTTTAATTTTTGCAGTTATACGTTAAAATGTGTATGTTTTAAGCGAGAAAAACGCGCCCTGATGGCAGGTGGGATAACGACTCGGTGGGGGTAACACAACTCTACACAACACCGGCCGTTTGAACATGCTGCGTTTACGACCCCTGGTATATTTCAGTTACTGAAAAGCTCAGATATACCTGTTGCTGTCAGAGCTGATCCCTTTTTCTTATTTTTATCATTATATTCAACTTACTGATACTTCACTGACCATCACAGAACAGGACGAGGTCTCCTCCGTGACAGAGTCTCACTAAGTACAACTCGTACTATCGGAGCTTGAATTTCCCACAGTAGAAAAGTGGCTCGGACAAGTTCGCCATTAGCAGCACGCGACAGTTACTGAAACCAACGGCTCTTCGGTTGTTTTCCCGCTAAACGTCTCGAGGCGTCCGCTGAAGGAACCAGTAAACTGGTAATGTAACTGGTCCTCCGTGGGAGACAAATAAATAAAATAAACCGTGAGACAGAGCGGGGAGAGAAGGGGGGGCAGCCCCCTAGACATGAGTCGTGATCAGCTCCGTGGGCTCCCCCACACCACAGCACGGTCTGTGTCTGAGCAGAACAAAAACTAGTTTAATGTTCACATCTGAACACTTCCCGTCTTGAAGTGTGAACGCAGCCATAAAACCATTTGAATGGGAGGTTGGGGGTTCGCTTCCAGCGGGCACACGGCGGACATCATTTACAGGAGCGGGCGATCATGTGGTGTTTCAGACAGAGTCCTGGTGGTCATGGAGCTCTGGTCTGATGTGGACCAGCACCTTCAGCTGACCTTTACTGAAGGGCAGCGGCTGTCACCTGGAGCATGGAGCGGGCTACGCCTTGTTCTCATCGCTCATTCTGAGCATTCTGCACTGAATCCAAACTACACACACAGTGGTCCATGTCGACCCTTTTATTCATTTACTTTGACTAAACTCAAGAGACGCTTCGTGTTGAACGTGATTTGAAGCTTCCAACTTCTGTACAGCGTCCATTGAAAAACGCAGTCACGACTCGTGCGAGCTCCAACAGGTGCTGGGAGAAAATGGTTCCCAGTACCTCCAGTAGCACCGTGTGTGTGTGGCAGGCGTTAAGAAAATGGAGTACTTACACCAACTGCCCCCTGTTCGTCCCAGGAACTCTTTCTTCTGCGAGTTCCAGATAAAGTTCCTCCAGCCGCCGTCACTGTCTTTGTGTCCCGACATGTCTCAAGGTCCACGGTAAATAAAATAAAATGTCCCCGGGTTGTCTCTGGGCTTCTTCACTTCAACAGAGCTGCTGCTGGAGGTTCGTTCACAGGAAACACGAAAGGACAGTTTGGACCCGAACCCTCCAATTGTAGAGCTCACTATTTATGTGACGCTCCGCCCCGCCCTCTCTGTGGGAAGTTACTGCGTGGGGGGGGCTGAAGCCAGCCAATCAGAGCCCCGCTGAGTGGGGGGGGCTACACCGTCAGTGACTTTGAGGTGTTGCATACACAGTAAAGACACACGAGCTGCTGGGTATGGAGGGTCAAATGTGACCAAAATAAATCTGTGAGTGCATTTTAAAAACAGTTGCTCAATATGGAGGGCTAAAAGTGACTAAATTAAATAAATGAATGCATTTTAAAGAGGAACTAAACTCCAAATTAACTTTTTTTTAAATCTGATAAACTCCCTAGAATGTGTGTAAAATGTTGTATAGCACTATGTCTGTGTTAATTTTCATGTTTTTGTGCGTATTTGTTTAAATCGGCAATATTTGGTCTAAAAACGTGTTTACGGTAACCCTATGGGTTGAACAGAGGAATTGCACCGTAATTTTCGTATTGGTCAAGGACTGTTCACTCTGACGTGTCTTGTTCACTCTGACGTCACAAAAGTGGTTCAAGCAGAGTAATCCCCTGCAGAGATGAGAAGGTCCTCGCTGCAGTTCATACCTTATATGGAAGTGGTCAGTGGCGTAACTCCCTGAAGGACTGGTATGGACATGTCCCCACCAATGTTGACCACTAGGGGACAGTCTCCACCAATATTTTGTTCACGTATTTTACTTTCTGTGCTATGTATTTCTGAGTAAAACCCCATTCATGCCGCTAGTCAGAAAGAAAAGAAAAAAGTTCTCTCCGCTTCCCACCGTCCATAGCCTGGTTAAAACCAGACCCTTGTCCTTCACTTTGCTTCGTACTAGGGTCTGGGACTTCTCCCATAGACAAGGATTTCTCCGGTAGATTTTTGACCGGACCAATCAGAGAACAGAAGGCGGAGTTTTGAACGACGTCGACTGACGTCGTCAGTTAAAATGGCTGCCGCCACGAAGGAATTTTCAAGAAAACAAGGTAAAAAACTATTATTTCTTTGCTGAGAAAAAATATATTTCTTAGCTGACGTTATATCAGAAGTGTTCCTGAGCTTAACAGTTCCTAAATCAATTCACGAAATGGTCAAATCTGCTGGATTTAAATTGTTTCGGTTTGACATTTTCCAAACAGCCTCGGGTGCGCTACGAAAATAAATTATAAAAAATCGAATTTTATCTCAAATGTTTCATCTAGGCCAACAGTCAGTAAATTAGAGCCATATAATTACACACTGGTAGCAGAAAAAATATCCACCGAGTGGTTTCTGAGCTATTTATCTGATAGCCTGGACCTCGCCAGGCTAAACTAACAAAACTCCGCCTTCTGTTCTCTGATTGGTCCGGTCAAAAATCTACCGGAGAAATCGTTGTCTATGGGAGAAATCCCAGACCCTAGTACGAAGCGAAGTGAAGGACAAGGGTCTGGTTTTAACCAGGCTACACCGTCCACGAAACCCGACAAAAAAAAAAACTGCAGCTGTTCTGTCCAGCCAGCGAGCCTCTATGGCTCTGATTTAGTTAATACGCGCGCATGCGCAGTTTGCACGAAGCCCACGACATGCAGAGGAGCCGTGTGATCACCCTACACAGCAAGAAACGACCAAAAAGTACGTCATTAAATTGTTTTGGTGCACAGTACTCATGGTATTATTGTGTATTTACACAGTTTACAGTGTGCATGCATTTCCTGAACGTAAGTAAATCGTTTTGATGACGTTTTGCGTGTAATATGTGCGCGACTTCAGGAGGAGCAAAAACTGCGTGTGTTTATGTGTGAACACAGTGCGAGCAAAGTTAGTCTGAGCTTTGTGAATTTAATTTAAACAATATAATCATGCTGCTGCAGACGAGGGAGGGATGGGAGATGAGCTGAAGAAGTGGCTGCAGATACTTCTACTAGCATATTTAGCTTAATCTACTAGCATCTCACAGTGAAGCAATGAACAAGCTGAAAACAATCTGAAACAGGTGGAGCACATTCTTATTTATCTTGTAGCACAGAGCCCAGCTAAAGCCTTAAAGTCCTCCTTCACTGAGTCTGGCTGTTAGTTTCAGCATCAGGTGTAATACCAGCAGGTTGTTCATGCTGCAGGGCAAGAGAGGTGGCTGCCACACTGCTGCAATACTGTGGAATAAATGCTGATAATTGTTTTATTAATGACTTTAATTGCATTTGTAATGATAGTGTGCACCTACTGTTTTTAGTTTGGAGCAAGCCTGGATAGATTTTTGTACTCAGTGCAGCAGCTCTTAAAGATTAAAGTCCTCTAAATAGCTTCATTTCATTTTCAGAGTTTCTATCGGCCAAATTGTGACATCAGATGTTTAGAAGATTCTTCCCAATGGACAAAGTGGATTCAACCTGCAGGTGAGTAAATGCTGTAAGTTACAATATATGAATTATTGGGGGAATGGTGGTGCAGATGTCAGAGAAGGTGGGCCTGTGATTGGAAAGTCTCGGGTTCAACTCCTGGTACTGTCAACATCAAAATGTGGATGGAAAATGTGAAACACCACACCCAGTGGCAGAACTCCAGGCGAGAAAGATTCTGCGTTTCCACGAGTACGTGGAAGTGACGGGGGCTCAAGACTACGACAGGAGGGCAGACAAGCCGTGGACCAAGCTGACTCCAGCTGACAAGGTGTTCACACTAAATCACCCAACTTCCAGCAGAGATCGACCTGTGTCTGTACTCTGGATTGTGTTTTGCATATATTACAGAAGTCCCTCGTTTATTGCGGGATCACGTTCCAGACTCTCCCGTTAT
>JBBPBX010036825.1:5434-31266 GCA_038048925.1 Garcialebias charrua | reverse complement strand
TTCTGTAAACACGTTTTAAAATAAATAATATAATAAAGACAGTCTTTCAACATCAAAATCAGTGTTTTATTTTTATTTTATGAAATTGTGTACACATGGGTCTTAGCATCCAAACAAACATATAAATTGTAAAAGAAAAACTAATACACTCTTCTCTAAAATATCTGAAAAATATATTTCTGAATCAAAGCCCCAGTTCTCACATAGCACAGGGACCCAAACAGCTGTAACTGTGCAAAAGAAATATCTCAAAATAAATGTTTTTTTCCTTCATAATAAAACCAAAAACACAGCTGTGCACTTAAAATTTCAACAGAAAACATATCCATAAAGTAATAACAAAAATATATTTCTGAATCAAAGCCCCAGTTCTCACACACATAGCACAGGGACCTTTATTAACAAACAGCTGTAACTGTGCAAAAGAAATATCTCAAAATAAATGATTTTTTCCTTCATAATAAAACCAAAAACACAGTTGTGCACTTAAACATCTCGTTTGTAGCTGCCAGGGCCACCCAGTCATTTACACATGAATTCATCATGTCAGCATCGTCAACGTCAATCACCCTTAAAGCTGCCATCAACGGCAGTTTTTACACAGCAGGAGGTGGGGGGGGGGGTGCAGGAGCGGGTGAAGGGTTTGTATTCAGTGAGGGAGAGGAGGAGGGGCTGGATGCAGGCGCAGATTCATGAGTGAAACAGTGGAGTTGGGTCAGTAAACCAGTGGTTGTACCTCATTAACAAAAGCTGTTCAAACCTCCTATCCGAAAGTCTATTTCTTCTAGGTGTGAGCACGAGACCTCCCAGACTAAAAAGACGTTCCACAGGAGCACTTGAAGGTGTTGGAGTGTTATACTTCATGAAAATTTTCTTAATGTTTGAAAATTTATGCAGAATTTGAAGATCATATGCTGACCTCAGGTATTCCATGACTTCCTGTTCTGCAGAGTAGGTCTCGTCTGGCTGTGTCTCAAAAGTGAAAAAGTCCATCACACCTTGGCTAGCAGTTGTGACGGGACTCTGTGGTGCAGGTTCAGAAGCCGTTGTGACGGGACTCTGAGGTGCAGGTTCAGAAGCCGTTGTGACGGGACTCTGAGGTGCAGGTTCAGAAGCCGTTGTGCGGCACGCTGCTATCAGAAGCTCTTTTACTCTCTCCCTCCTATCTGCGTCTCTTAGCCATCGGAGTTTGAAATTAGGACAACTGACAGCTGCAAGTAGGGCATCTTTGTTGTCCAGCATACCGGCAAAACGAGTCTGGATAGCCTGAAAAATATAATTGATATGTTTTGATACATGGCCTACTAATATGCAATTGAATTACAGTACAGTACTTGCAAACCATGCCTAATGTGGGATCAATATCATGACTTTTTTTTAAGAGTGTGTCTCAGTTTAATTTTTGTTAATAAATGATAAAGCAGCTTATTTTAGGATGTACCGCTTACAGCTTTATTCAGCTTACTTCAATGTTTTAGTACTTTTACTGACTTATTTCTGCTAATTTCAGATCTGTATGCTCCTTTCTGCAAATTTTTGGAAGAATCGGATATTTCTGCTATTTCAGCTACTATTTAGCTATTTTATGATAATTTCAGCTTTTTCAGCTATTTCCACATTTTTTTTATCAATCCAACTTTTTTCAGCCTAATTCAGCAAAACCATGCTCACCCACTTCCTTCTGGTAATTTAAGATTATTTATGTTTGTTTTAGATTTGTTCTGCTGTTTTTGACCAATTTCAGCTGTTTTCAGATAATTTCAACTTTATTTTGCTTATTTCTGCTTATTTCAGACTTTTTGCAATTTCAGATTGTTTCAGATATTTCATATTATGCTGCTTTGTGATTATTTCTGCTAGTGTCAGCTTCTTCTGTTATTTTAGCTACTATTAAGCTGTTTTATGCTAATTTAGGCTTGTTTCAACACAATCCACATTATTTGCACTCATTTCAACTTTTTCCAGCCTAATTCTGCAAAACTATAATCTCTCTACAAATTTCTAAGACATTTAAGCTTCTTTCTGCTATTTTAGATAATATTCAGCTGTTTTTTGCTAATTCTTGAACAAATGGCATTCACACATGCATTTTCGCAGGAAATGCAATTTCTCTATTTAGTCTTACATTCTGCTCATTAGACATTAGAATTATAATTCTGAAACATATCAAGTATGCCTTCTTTGAACTAGAGCAGGGGTCTGCAACCTTTACGATCAAAAGACCCAGTTCACTGCAACACAGGTGGAGCTGCCATTAGCATGGTTTGGAATGTTTGCTACTCAATCACAAACAATGGAATCAAGTCCCAAAGGTATTTTCTGAGTAGCAGCAACAGCTTTCTCATTAACACCCATCACCCACCGTTTAGCATTTACAAGAAGAAACTCTCCAAGGATTCAAATTAATCAAACTGTCATTTGATAGTCTCTGGTAGAAGTAGTACTCATTTGAAAATGCTGGTAGGGCCCAGTGTTAAGATTTTTATTATTGTTAATATAGTTTATTTATTGTACAGTGTTGTTTATTTAGAATATTATCCAAATGGGTCACTTTTATTTATTACTATATTATACAATACAGTACAAATGTATTTTTGGCATATTTTCAAAATAAACATTTTGTAAGTCTTTATTTTGTCTTTTTTTTTTTTGTACAGAAAATAAACCGAACCGAGCCCTCCTTTGAACCAAACCGAAATGTAATTTTAGCGTACAGTTACACCTCTAGTTCTAGGATTCTTATTGTATTTGTTTTCTTTTTTTTTGTGATGATGAATATACTGTAGTGTACTGTACAATGTACAAAAATAGTGTGATGTAAGGAATTTTAGCTAGCTTACAGATGGAACATACCTGCACAATAGCATCTGGAAGGCCTGCAGTCATCCTGGAGAGAGAATCTTTCACAGCCAGGGTCTTCTGCATCAGGACTTCTAGTGTGGGCAGTAACGTCCCATAAGGGCAGTCACCTGTTGTTTGAAAAAAGAGGCAGATATAATAAGATTTTTTCTTCTTTCTGCTACCTTTCATTTTTTTATATTTTGTATGTTATCATTTATGGGATTGTTTTGTATTGTTTTTTTGTAAACAAAATGAACAAATTTAATAAACATAAACAAACCTTGTAGGATGTCCAGAGCTGCAGTCAGGGGCTTCATGACGGTGCAGTACTCATGCAGGAACTGGTACTCTCGGTCTATGAAGCACTTAATTCCCAGCTTGCTGCATAGAGTATTCAGCTCATGCATGGGGATTTCTGCAATTCTTGTTACAGCGTAAAAAAATGAATTCCACCTTGTGGATGTTGGGACCAGGAGCTTTCTTTTGCTGACTTCCTCCACTGCTTCTGATGCGAGGGTAGATCTGCTTGATTTGGTCCATAGCGCTGTGCATTTTGCTGTGCTACTCCTATAAACAGCCTTGCTCTCTGCATGTGAAGTTAAATATTTCTCAACATCACTTGTGGAAATGAGGTTGATGGTGTGGGAGGCACACCTATGGTGTGGGGGTAGAGATAGTTGGCCATCACCTTCATTCCCAGCTGAGAGGATTTCTGACAGATCCAAAAAACTGACACCATCATCTGTGCAGGTGGATTCTTCCTCCTCCATCTCATCATCAGACTCCCTGACAGGCTGAAAAACTTTAAACGCCTTCACAAAGTTGGATCCATTATCAGTCACTGTTGCAACTACTTTGTTGCCTAATCCATATGAAGCGTGAATGTTTTCAATTTCTGCACCAATAACATCATATGTGTGTCTACCGCGAATTCTTCTACATGCCAGTGCAGCTTTGTTGCGCTCCAATGTGGATCTATGGATCCAGTGGAGCGTTACTCCCATGTAGCTTCTGTTACCGGCATTAGCAGTCCAAATATCAGCGGTAGTTGACACAAAGTCCACATCATTCAGCGCAGCCTTCAGCTTTCTCTCCATCGCTGCGTACTCCTGCTCCAGATACGCAGAGAACGCTCCTCTGTGAGGCAGCTCAGCATTTACAGCGGTGGGGATTCGGTTTATTATTGCACGAAATGAAGGCGCATCAACCGTGTTGAAGGGCAACATTTCTTCTACTACATATCGTCCAACCAACTGTTTTAATTCATTGCCACTTACTCGTTTTGCACCGAAGTCAAGTTTCAGTTGTTTTGGTGGCGGGGGGGGACCTCCTGCAGACTGAGCAGCTCTCTTTGATCCAGCTGGAGAGGCTTGCTGCTGCTCCATCAGTTTCACTGTCCCGTGCTGCGCGACTCCAAATGTTTCTTTAGGTTTGAAGTTGTGTTTTTGAAGCAAGAAAGCACTTTCTCGCCAGCACAGAGCGTACAACGCACCGTTATGTTGCAGTTGTCATCCTTTGCTGAAAGAAACTCAAAATAGTGCCGGTATTTCCAGCTGGAAAAAGCGTATCTTACTCCTGAGCCTCCATAACTGAACTGCAGTAAAATCTCCTCCTCTCAGCTCCGAGTGAGCGCACCGTCCTCAGCTCAGTCCAGTCTGTTTATATCTGTTCCTGACTGTCACGCACGCTGCGGTGTCAGGTTTCAGTCAGCTGTGACCGAATTTCCGCATCTTTTTTTAATCACTCCCCTGCCGAGAGAGACGCATTGAGGAAATAAAATAAAATTACAGTACTACAGAAAATGACAAATAACTAAGTAACGCACAATAATTTGGAGAAAATAACTTTAATCTGATTACTGCAGTTTGAAAAGCAACGCGTTAGATTACTAGTTACTGAAAAAAGTGGTCCGACCAGAGTAACGCGTTACTTTGTAACGCGTTACTGACATCACTGGTGAGCAGAGTGAACAGGAGAGGGCTCAACACACATCCTTGAGGAGAGCCAGTGCTGAGGGTTATGGTGGAAGAGGAGAAGTTGATTGTGGATCATCACTGACTGAAGTCTGTTTAGAAGTCAAGGAACCAGTTGCAAATGGAGGGGCTTAGTCCTAGTGTGAGTAATTTGTCCATCAGGGTTTGGGGGATCATGATTTTGAAGGCAGATGTGAAGTCCACAAAGAGCATATTCATTCATTCATTCATTCAACCTTTATTTATACAGGCTAGCCTCGTTGAGTCACGGGGACTCATTTACAAGAGGGACCTGTCTCACTCACACCAAACAACCATCCACTCTCACACTCACACCTAGGGTCAATTTAGAGTCACCAATCAGCCTAACAAGCATGTTTTTTTGGTCATATGGGTGTATGAGTCCTTCTGTTCCAGGTGGGTGAGAGCAGTGTGGACCACAGAGGAGATGGTATCCTCTGTTGATTGGTTCTCACAGTATGCATACTCGAGGGTCCTTGTTGATGATGGTTGTTTTGATGTGGGTCATGAACAGTTTTTCGAAGCATTTAGCGACTATCGGGTGAGGGCCTGGCCAACAGTCATTCAGAGCAGTCACTGTAGAGCTTTTTTGGACTGGGATGATGGTGGTGTGGTCTTCAGGCAGACGGGATCTGTCTACAGGGCATGAGGTGTTAAAGATATTGGCCAGCACCTTGCAGAGCTGATCGGAACTTTCAACACTTTCCCAACACTTTTTTTTTGGATTATGGTATTTTGACCAAGGGTTAGGATTTCCAACTAAACGCAGTGATAGGACCACCAAACTCACAGATCTTGTTCTCCATAACTCCCTGACCGCAATTTATGAGATTCCTGTCCGTCCTACGTTCTCCCTATGAATTATGGGTATTTGTATTTGGACAAATTGGGGTTAGGATTTCCACCTAAACGCAGTGATAGGACCACCAAACTCACAGATCTTGTTCTCCATAACTCCCTGACCGCAATTTATGAGATTCCTGTCCGTCCTACGTTCTCCCTATGAATTATGGGTATTTGTATTTTAACAAATTGGGGTTAGGATTTCCAACTAAACACAGTGATAGGACCACCAAACTCACAGATCTTGTTCTCCATAACCCCCTGCACACACACACACACACACGCACATACACACACACACACACACACACACACACACAATATGCAAGTGTACAGTTAAATATACATATCCAGACAATATCCTACTCTAGGATTTTTCATGTATGGGTATCTGGAAAATATCCAATACTAGGATTTATTATGGATGGGTATCCAGAAGATATCCAATACTAGGATCTATCACAGATGGGTATGCGTGGGATATCCTGTACTAAGATCTGTTAAAGATGAGATCTCCCCGTATAGCACCAGAAACATATTGGATATGTGGCAGATATGTAAACTTGCATACTGTTGTATCTCCCCAGATATTAGGCCTTTTTGTATGGGTTTAACGGGCCCCGAATGGGTTTTCAGTGGGAACCAGATGGTAATGCCTTAGTCCTAAAGGAACAATTGGGACTTTCTCAACTAAGCAGAAGTGAACAAAATAAGATGAAAAATGTCTTTTGGTCAAGGTTCTTTAAAGGCTAATGTGAATTATTGTCAGTATTACTTTTTACCTCTGCTGAGTAAACATTTATTATGTGAATAGAATAGAACTTATTTAACAAAAAACTCAAACATAAAACATGCCCAAAACAAACTACTGTACAAGAAATGCTCTTTTAAACAAAGAAATTTTAATGTTTTGCATAGTGTTGTTCAACATCTACAAAATTATTCAAGACAGCATTTCTGAAAATAATTTAAATTAGTTTTTACTTTAAAAAAAAGACAAACACACACACCGGTTTGTTAGTTTTATATAGTCCCTCGTTTATCACAGGTGTTTGGGACCATGAGGTGCGTTGGACCATGCATATTGCTGGTGGGAACACGTCCACTAGCGATAAGTGAAAAACAGCAAAGTAGGATAGTTCAAGTTCAGTCAACTTTTGTCATGACACGTGCCAAGTTGCAATCACACTCATCACCTGTTACTCCCAAACTCCCTTCTTAAATAAACAATTTAAATTTTAATACTACTATATATACAATATTTTACATAAACAACACATGCTGTATGGATTGTTTATTTAAAATATTGTATACAGTATGTAAATTTAAATTGTTTAGGAGGGAGTTTGGGAGTAACAGTATATATATATATATATATATATATATATATATATATATATATATATATATATATATACGGAAAATATCCTATACTAGGATTTTTCATGTATGGGTATCCAGACAATATCCAATACTAGGATCTGTCAGATGTGTATCTGGAAAATATCCAATACTTGGATTTAATATGTATGGATATCCAGAAAATATCCAATATTAGGATCTATCACAGATGTGTATCTGGAAATTATCCAAATGCTAGGATTTTTTATGTATAGGTATCCAAAAAATATCCTATATGAGGATCTGTCAGATGTGTATCCGGAAAATGTCAAATACTAGGATTTACTATGTATGGGTATCCAGAAAATATTGAACATTAGGATCTATCACAGATGTGTATCCGGAAAGTATCCAAATGCTAGGATTTTTTATGTATGGGTATCCAGACAATATCCAATACTAGGATCTGTCAGATGTGTATCCGGAAATATCCAAATGCTAGGATTTATTATGTATGGGTATCCAGAAAATATCTAATATGAGGATCTGTCAGATGTGTATCTGGAAAATGTCAAATACTAGGATTTACTATGTATAGGTATCCAGAAAATATCCAATATTAGGATCTATCACAGATGTGTATCCGGAAAGTATCCAAATGCTAGGATTTTTTAAGTATGGGTATCTAGACAATATCCAATACTAGGATCTGTCAGATGTATATCCGGAAAATATCCATATGCTAGGATTTATTATGTATGGGTATCCAGAAAATATCCTATATGAGGATCTGTCAGATGGGTATCCAGAAAATATCCAACATTAGGATCTATCACAGATGTGTATCCGGAAAATATCCAGTGCTAGGATTTATTATGTATGGGTATCCAGAAAATATCCTATATGAGGATCTGTCAGATGGGTATCCAAAAAATATCCAACATTAGGATCTATCACAGATGTGTATCCGGCAAATATCCAATGCTAGGATTTATTATGTATGGATATCCGGAAAATATCCAATATGTGGATCTGTCAGATGTGTATTCGGAAAATATCTAATACTAGGATTTATTATCTATGGGTATCCAGAAAATATCCAATACTAAGATCTGTCACAGATGTGTGTCCGGCAAATATCCAATGGTAGGATTTTTTGTGTATGGGTATCTGGAAAATATCCAATACTAGGATCTATCACAGATGTGTATCCAAAGACTATCCAATACTAGGATCTGTCACAGATTTGTATCCGGAAATATCCAATGCTAGGATTTATTATGTATGGGTATCCAGAAAATATCCAATACTAGGATCTATCACAGATATGTATCTGGAAAATATGCAGTAGTAGGATCTTTCTCATATGGGTATCCAGAAAATATCCAATACTAGGATCTCTCAAGTATGGGTATGCATAAAATATTCTATACTAGGATCTATCGCAGATGTGTATACCGAAAATATCCTATACTAGGATTTATCATGTATGAGGATACAGAAAAAATCCAGTGCTAGGATCTATCACAGATGGGTATGCATGGGATATCCTGTACTAAGATCTGTTAAAGATGAGATCTCCCCGTATAGCACCGGAAACATATTGGATATGTGGCAGATACGGACACTTGCATACTGTTGTATTTCCCCGGATATTAGGCCTTTTCGTCCTCCTGTGATAGCACATCACTCACAAAAAGCCAAGAAAATGTCTTATAATAATGTTGTTACTGCTCTCAAGGATTCAGCCCAACCCTGGACCCTCCACTAATTACATCACACCAAATGACTTTAAAAACATGGCAGATCTTCATTTTCTTCATGTAAATGCTCGTAGCCTTCTGAGAAAACGTGATGCCTTGAAAATTCTGGTCAGTCCTTCTGGGACAGATGTGATCTTCATATCTAAAACTTGGCTCAACAAATCTGTACTGAATAACAATCTGGTAATCAATGGATTTAACATCTATCACTGTGATTGTCAAAAAAGGTGGGGTGGAGTCGCTATTAACATCTCAGATTCTCTTTTTTTCTAGTCTTGTGTCTGTTAAACCAATCCCAAACCAGTTTGAGGTCTTAGCTGTAAACATCACTTTGAATGGAGGCCAGATCTTATATGTAGTGGGTTGTTATAGTCCCCCCTCAGCAACAGCTGAGGCTCTGTCCTCCCTGACATAATAGACCTTTTACCAGTTGACGTCATCAAGCAAAGCTCGCCTGAAACGAGTGTTCTGATTGGACGGCAAAATGCCGCGGCAAATCGAAAACGGAAGTTGGGGGTAGTAGGAAGGAGCCGAGGAGCTTCGTAATGATAGCTAGTTATAATTTAGAATCTTGTTTTCTTAAAATAGTGAACAACCACTGGTCAAAATGCCTGAACATTGTGCCACGGATACGAGAAGAGGTGATTGTGTGCGCTGATGGAAAATGGGGAAATCCTTCAGGCTTTTTGCGAATGTCCAGCAGGGTGAGTCGTTGTGTGCCGTTGTCAACAACATTTATATCCAAGCGTCAGAAATAAATGATTTAAATTTCTCACGCCAATACTTCTGATATTTAGACTGATTTGGTTATTGTTACAGGGTTAACATCTTCTGCTAGCTGCTTTAACTAGTGCCATGTCTTCATAAGAGCCGTCAGTATTAGCACAGTATGTAAACAAAAACATGACGTTTGAGTCAGTCACACAATGTTTTAAATTTCTCACACCAATACTTCTGATATTTAGACTGATTTGGTTATTGTTACAGGTTTAACATCTTCTGTTAGCTGCTATAACTAGTGCCATGTCTTCATAAGAGCCGTCAGTATTAGCACAGTATGTAAACAAAAACATGACATTTGAGTCATTCACACAAATGTTCACAGCGTCCTTATTTCTTATTTGATTTCTGTAAACTATGTCTTAAATACAACCTGAGACAATTGGTGATGTTGTGATGTGAAAAATAAGAACTATCCCAAGAGATACATCTATTAGCTTTCCTGGGAAAATTTAATTATCTTTGATAACGTATTTACTAATGCACTTTTGACACGCTGTTTATACAGCTTAGACTTTATTAGACGTAAAATGTGTGAAAATCTTGAATATATTACAAACAATATATTTTGCATGTGAATTCCATAATGACACACACAATATGGTTGTATCTTGTGTTTGTGATTGTTTTTGCAGACAAGGAGGTGGCTGCAACCATGCTGGAAATACATTCTAAACCAACCTGCACCCAGTTACCTTGTACATGAAAGGAACCAGCCCAAAAATGAACTGCACCTGCTACTTGGATGAGCTGCAAGTTTTAAAGTGAGTTTAATCAGTGTTCCTGAAGAAATATCATATTACGCTTATACCCAGAAAGGTAACTTTCAGTCAAACTTCACCTACAACTGGAATAATACAATATACTTTATTTTGTCTTATTCCAGTCAAAAAACTATTCAAGATTGTACAATTGTAGTTTATTGTATTTTGTTATTTATTGTTGTTTTCTAGTGGCACTAGATAAGAAATAAATGCAATGACATTTGTACGGTTTTAAATGTTTTCTACAATTGTAAGATCTGGAATAGTTTTTGGACATTTTTTTAAAAACACTTCTACAAACAGATTTGCTAATATGTGTTTGATATCAACCACATTTTTCATGTTGGTGTCATTTAAGTTATGACATCGGCGTCGAGAAGTTTTCCAGGAGAATGCTGAATAGCCTGCGTTTTGACCCACGACATCCTGATGCCCATCACTGCTGGCTGGTCTTCACAAGGACATTTTGAGCGTGGAGCCATTGTTGACCTATTGCAGGTGAAGTAGTAAACATTCAAAACCACTAATGCTTATCTGTATTTTTCTTTAATTCCTTTATTTTGTCTACATTTTGAAGCTTCATATTTTTTTCTTTTGAGGTATGCTGTGCCCCTGCGGTTTTCGATCCAGACCCTCTGGCAGATGAAGTATAGCTGACTACCTTGGCACCTGTCCAGTCTCCACACCATCAAAGAGTCCTGCCAGAAGTTCAAAACATCTTTAAATGTCTCACAAGCAAAGGGGTCGGGTGCAATGTGGGATGGGTGGTGGCCGAGGGCGGGGACCCTGGCGGTCTGATCCTTGGCTACAGAAGCTGGCCATTGGGACATGGAATGTCACCTCTCTGGTGGGGAAGGAGCCTGAGCTAGTGTGTGAGGTTGAGAAGTTCCGGCTAGAAATAGTCGGAATCACCTCAACGCATGGCTCTGGCTCTGGAACCAGTTTCCTTGAGAGGGGTTGGACACTCTTCTACTCTGGAGTTACCCCTGGTGAGAGGCGTCGAGCAGGAGTGGGCATACTTGTTGCCTCCCATCTTGGTGCCTGTACGTTGGGGTTCACCCCGGTGAACGAGAGGGTAGCCTCCCTTCGCCTACGTGTGGGGGACGGGCTCTGACTGTTGTTTGTGCCTATGCGCCAAACGGCAGCGCAGATTACCCACCCTTTTTGGAGTCCTTGGAGGGGGTATTGGAGAGTGCGCCTCCTGGGGACTCCCTTGTTCTGCTGGGGGACTTCAACGCTCACGTGGGCAATGACAGTGAGACCTGGAGGGGTGTGGTTGGGAGGAACGGCCCCCCTGATCTGAACCCGAGTGGTGTTTTGTTGTTGGACTTCTGTGCTCGTCATGGATTGTCCATAACGAACACCATGTTCAGGCATAAGGGTGTCCATATGTGCTCTTGGCACCAGGACACCCTAGGTCGCAGTTCGATGATCGACTTTGTTGTCGTCTCATCTGATCTGCGGCCGCATGTCCTGGACACTCGGGTGAAGAGAGGGGCGGAGCTGTCAACTGACCACTACCTGGTGGTGAGTTGGCTCCGATGGTGGGGGAGGATGCCGGTCAGACCTGGCAGACCCAAACGTATTGTGAGGGTCTGCTGGGAACGTCTGGCAGAGTCTCCCGTAAGACGGAGCTTTAACTCCCACCTCCGGGAGAGCTTTGAACACGTTCCGAGGGAGGCGGGGGACATTGAGTCCGAGTGGGCCATGTTCCGCGCCTCTATTGTCGAGGCAGCTTATCAGAGTTGTGGCCGCAAGGTTGTTGGTGCCTGTCGTGGTGGCAACCCTCGAACCCGGTGGTGGACACCGGCGGTGAGGGATGCTGTCAGGCTGAAGAAGGAGTCCTATTGGGCCTTTTTGGCCTGTGGGACCCCGGAAGCAGCAGATAGGTACCGACAGTCCAAGCGGCATGCGGCTCGGGTGGTTGCTGAGGCAAAAACTCGGGCGTGGGAGGAGTTCGGAGAGGCCATGGAGAATGACTTCCGTACGGCTTTGAGGCGATTCTGGTCCACCATCCGGCGTCTCAGGGGGGGAAAGCGGTACGCGACCAACACCATTTATGGTGGGGATGGCGTGCTGTTGACCTCAACTCGGGATGTTGTGAGTCGGTGGGCGGAATACTTCGAAGACCTCCTCAATCCTACTGGCACGTCTTCCACTGAGGAAGCGGAGCCTGGGGACTTTGGGTCGGGCTCTCCAATCTCTGGAGCTGAGGTCACCGAGGTGGTTAAAAAGCTCCGCGGTGGCAGGGCTCCAGGGGTGGATGAGATTCGCCCTGAGTTCCTTAGGGCTCTGGATGTTGTGGGGTTGTGTTGGCTTACGCGACTCTGCAATATCGCGTGGACATCGGGGGCAGTTCCCTTGGATTGGCAGACTGGGGTGGTGGTTCCCCTATTCAAAAAGGGGGACCGTAGGGTGTGTTCCAACTATAGGGGGATCACACTCTTAAGCCTCCCTGGTAAGGTCTATTCAGGGGTTCTGGAGAGGAGGGTCCATCGGATAGTCGAACCTCGGATTCAGGAGGAGCAGTGTGGTTTTCGTGCTGGTCGTGGAACACTGGACCAGCTCTACACCCTCAACAGGGTCCTGGAGGGCGCGTGGGAGTTTGCCCAACCAGTTTACATGTGCTTTGTGGACTTGGAAAAGGCATTCGACCACGTCCCTCGGGGGGTTCTGTGGGGGGTACTCCGGGAGTATGGGGTACCAGGCCCATTGATATGGGCTGTTAGGTCCCTGTACGACCGGTGTCAGAGCTTGGTCCGCATTGCCGGCAGTAAGTCAGGCTCGTTTCCAGTGAGAGTTGGACTCCGCCAAGGTTGCCCTTTGTCACCGATTCTGTTCATAACTTTTATGGACAGAATTTCTAGGCGCAACCAAGGTGTTGAGAGGATCCGTTTTGGTGGCCTTAGAATCGCTTCTCTGTTTTTTGCAGATGATGTGGTCCTATTGGCTTCATCAGTTCGTGATCTACAGCTTTCGCTGGAGCGGTTTGCAGCCGAGTGTGATGCGGCCGGGATGAGGATCAGTTCCTCCAAATCCGAGGCCATGGTCTTGAGCCGGAAAAGGGTAGCATGCCCTCTCCGGGTCGGGGAGGAGGTCCTGCCCCAAGTGGAGGAGTTTAAGTGGGCAGCACGGTGGCACAACTGGTAGAGCTGCTGCCTCTCAGCGAGAAGGTTGCCGGTTCAAATCCCGGTCCGGGGCCTTTCTGGGTGGAGTTTGCATGTTCTCCCCGTGCATGCGTGGGTTTCCTCCGGGTACTCCGGTTTCCTCCCACAGACCAAAAAACATGCTTGTTAGGCTGATTGGTGACTCTAAATTGACCCTAGGTGTGAGTGTGAGAGTGGATGGTTGTTTGGTGTGAGTGAGACAGGTCCCTCTTGTAAATGAGTCCCCGTGACTCAACGAGGCTAGCCTGTATAAATAAAGGTTGAATGAATGAAAAAAGTATCTCGGGGTCTTGTTCACGAATAAGGGAAAACTGGAGCATGAGATCGATAGGCGGATAGGTGCAGCATCCGCAGTGAAGCGGGCGCTGTACTAGTCTGTCGTGGTGAAGAGAGAGCTGAGTCGAAAGGCAAAACTCTCAATTTACCGACCGATCTACGTTCCCACCCTCATCTATGGTCATGAGCTTTGAGTTGTGACCGAAAGAACGAGATCTCGAATACAAGTGGCTGAAATGAGTTTTCTCCGCAGGGTGTCTGGACTCTCTCTTAGAGATAGGGTGAGAAGCTCAGTCATCCGGGAGGGACTCGGAGTAGAGCCACTGCTTCTCCACATCGAGAGGAGCCAGTTGAGGTGGCTCGGGCATCTGGTTAGGATGCCTCCTGGACGCCTCCCTGGGGAGGTGTTCCGGGCATGTCCCACCGGGAGGAGGCCCAGAGGAAGACCCAGGACACGCTGGAGGGACTATGTTTCTCGGCTGGCCTGGGAACGCCTTGGGATTCCCCCAGAGGAGCTGCTCCAAGTGGCTGGGGAGAGGGAAGTCTGGGCCTCCCTACTTAGGCTGCTACCCCCGCGACCCGACCCCGGATAAGCGGACGAAAATGGATGGATGGATGGATGAAATTTGGTCTAATTGGGGAGGGAATGACTGAGCCAGCTGAGGAGTGCTGTGAGTTTTTATTGGATTAGCGTGATGTCCTTCTAAAACTTCAACCAATGTGATGTCATGGTTGACAGAATTTATTTAAAATAAATATATTTGGATCATGACAGGCCTGACAGGTCCATAAATGCGTGTCGGCCCAGCGGACAAGCAAATCTTTGTTCCCCGTCGGGCCAGTTACACGCTGCCAGAAACACGTGTACTTACAAATATATTTGCACTTAGTGCTACAAAAGGCCACAACACTCCTTTTACAATACATACCTCTTCCTCATTGAACTGCTTGTGTCCTGGATGCAGAAAGGTGGGCAGGTTCAGACTAGCTCCCCTTTTTCCACCTCTGACTTGACATCAAACCCTTTGTCAGCAAGGAGTTGGTGGCCAGTTGCTGCTGTAAAACAAATTTATATTTGACAATAAACAAAACAGTCTTGTGTTTAGTTAAACTGTATGCTTATATACCATACCATACCATACCAGTTTATTTATAAAGCACTTAAAAATACAGCAGCAGCCGTCCGAAGTGCTGTACAAGAATAAAAACAAGCACAAAACAATAAAAACAATCAATCTCAATCATATAAATATCGGTACATCACAAGTAAAATAATACAACACTAAAACAGAGATGTGAACTCATTCTGGTTTAAAAGCCAATGAAAACATATGTGTTTTTAAACGAGTTTTAAAAACAGATATTGATGGGGCCTGCCTGACCTTCAGTGGCAGCTCGTTCCACAATTTAGGAGCCAGAGCTGAAAATGCTCTGTCTCCTCTGGTCTTATAAAAGGTTTTTGGGACTGCTAAAAGCATCTGGTCAGCGGATCTGAGAGCACGTGATGGCACATAAAGTTGAAGCAGTTCAGACAGATAAGAGGGACTAAAACCGTTCAAAGACTTAAAAACAAACAATAAAACTTTAAAATGGATTCGAAACTGGACAGGAAGCCAATGAAGGGACATTAAAACTGGAGTGATGTGCTCACGTCTGCCTGTACCAGTCAAAAATCGTGCAGCAGCATTTTGTACCAGCTGCAACCGAGAAAGCGAGGTCTTATTTACTCCAATCAGAAGAGAGTTACAATAATCCAGGCGTGAAGTAATAAAAGCGTGGATTACGGTCTCTAAGTGGCGTCTAGAAAGGAGGGGCTTGATTTTTGACAGGCGTCTCAGATGAAAGAACGAGTATTTAACCATGCTGTTGATGTGACAGTCCAGTTTCAGGCAGGGGTCAATTTTCACTCCTAGATTTGTCACAATCGACTTTTCATATGGGGCCAATATATATACACATTGATGACAGGATTGCTTTTTTTCTGTGACAACATGTCACCGATGCTCCCAGCAAAACTGTGCGAATAACTTACAGAAACAGAGAAATGGCAGAAATGTTTTCAAAGATGCAGCGCTGTCAGACCTCAAATAATGTTAATAAAACATGTTTGTCTTGTGGAAACTACTACTGTATATTTTTTCAACGCAGAAAGAGTTCAAATGATAACGGGCTAACAGTGCAGTGGTCTGTTCATTTTTATAGAGTTGCACAGTGTTTGATGACATTTTACTCACCTGTTATTTCTTCAGGGGGGTTGAAGGAAGAATCTCCTTGCATGTCGCAGGTTGAAACTTCAACACAGGCAGTGGACTGAGGTACAGCCAGGTCTAGTAGAACTAGCTAGCTGCAAGCTTATCAACTGTCCAGTAGCATTCTGCTGCGGGAGGTTGTTCTGTTTTGTCTGTTTCCCATATCCAAGATGTAATGTAGGAACGTAATCCACGGAGTTTGGCCATGCCAGATAAAAAATGCCGATTACACACTTTGCTGTTTTGTGTCGGGGTGAAGTCCTGCCGGCAAAGCGCTTGAAGCCACATCTTCCTTCTTTTAGTCGCTTTACTCGACTTTCCTAGAGGGACGTTGTAAAACGAACAAGTCTCACCTTTTTCTTTTACTCGTTTACATTGCCTGGAACAATTATAAACACAACACAAGTCCTTTTTCCCCATCGCAAACGTTGGCAGTAAGGAAAACACTAGTAGTATTGACGCGTTACCCCCAGCTTCCGGAAAATTCTGGAAAAATGCGAGTGCGCATGCACGATGACGTCAACTGGTAAAAGGTCTATTCCTAGGAACTTTAAAATTCAAATAGATTTTTTTGGCAGGATAGTTCAACATTGACTGGGATAAGTCAACCTCCCCACTGTGATAAATTCAAGGAATGATGTCTATCACTCAAGCTAACCCAACTTATTGACTCTCGCACTACACTATTAACCCAAACTAGTTGACTTTACTAGAAAATAGTGTGGAAACCCGTTGCCTTAAACCATTCTAGTTTTACACAAAGAAGAAACTAAACATGTTTAGATGCGTTAACTTGATAACGCGGCCGTGGCTTAGTGGTAATGGCAGTCGTCCCCCGATCGGAAGGTTGGAGGTTTGAATCCCGGTTCCCCACACCATGTGTCGTTGTGTCCCTGGGCAAGACACTTAACCCCGAGTTGCTCCCGGTAGGACTGGAAAGGCGCCTTGCATGGCAGTCTGCCGCTACCGGTGTATGAATGCGTGTATGAATGGGTGGATGGTTGGTATTGTAAAGCGCTTTGGGGCTCCTCACAGGGGGCTAGAAAGCGCTATATAAATAAGCTCCATTTACCATTTACCATAACCTCAGTACAATGTAGTAAACAATGTTAGTAGTCACTACTAAAATTGATTAGTTATGTGAATTAATCAATTTTAGTAGGAGTTACATTAATCATAACTTTTAAACTTATCCTGCACCAATTAAAATTACCTCAAGTTACATTTTTGGACATGCATGCATATATATGTACACCTTGTACTTGAGAGGAGATTATTACAGCCTCATATGAAATCAATGTTGATGAGGATATCGGAACTAGATCGGTATCGGCCGATATCCAGATTTAAGTATCGGGATCGGGTCGGAAGTAAGACAATGTGGATTGGTGCATCCCTAATTGGAACAGGGTTTAAACTGTTTTACCATGGTGTGGATAGAAAAATAAATGGAGTAAGGGTGATCCTAAAGGAGGAATTGGCAAATAATGTAGTAAAGGTGAATAGAGTGTCAGATATGGTGATGTGTCTGAAGGTAGAAGTACAAGGTCTGATGCTAAACATTGTCAGTGATTATGTTCCACGGGTTGGATGTGATGTGGAGGAGAAATATACATTTTGGAAGAATATGGATGAGTGATAGAAAGTATTCTCAGGGAGGAGAGAGTGGTGATTGGAGCAGACCTGAATGGACATGTTGGTGAAGGAAACAGAGGGGATGAGAAAGCGATGTGTAGGTTTGTTGTCAAGGAAAGAAACAAGGAATGACAGATGATGGTGAATTTTGCCAAGAGAACGGAAATGGCTGTAGTCAACACCTATTTCCAAAAAAGGGAGGAACATAGTGACCCATAAGAGTGGAGGAAGAGGTATGCAAGAATTCTACATTCTGTGTAGAAGAGGAAAATGGAGGGAGATGAGGGACTGTTTTGACAGACAGCATCGGTTGGTTGTGTGGAGAATGACTGTTGTTGTGAAGAAGAGAAAAATGGTAAAATCAGAAAAGAAGACAAAATGGTGGAAGCTGAGAAAATAAGAATGTTGTGAGAAACTCATAGAGGAGCTGTTAAAGGCTCTGGGTGGTAAGAAAGAGCTTCCAAATGACTGGACTATTACACCAACTGTAATTAGAGAGAGATGGTACTTGGTGAATCATCTGGGCAGAAAATGCATGATAAGGAAACCTGGTGGTGGAATAGTCAAGTGCAAGAAGTTATGCAACAAAAGAGGTTAGCCAAGACAAAATATGACAGTGCGAGGACTGAACAAAGGATATAGGAATACAGCAAACCCCCTAGTTATGACTCCATCGACCTACGAACAACGGGACCTACAAACGTATCATATTTAATAAAAATATGAAATTACTGTATTAAAAAATATATATTTTTTTTTTTTGTGTGTTTAAATGTTCTTAATTTCATGTGTTTCACTTTGTTGCAGATGTGGTTGTTTTAAAGGCTTTATAAATAATAATTATGATAAAAATGATCATTTCTGATCATTTTTGAGCAATCTTGGGCAGCAGGAAGTAGGTCTTCAGTTTACACGGTCACAAATTAATGTAGAACACCGGACGCCATTTTAGGTTCAGTCACGGGGGTCTCCGGTCACAAATTAATGTAGAACACCGGACGCCATTTTAGGTTAGCTGCCGGGAGCCGGCCTTTGAACACTGGTGACCAGGATGGCCTCATATGGATTAATTACTAGCTGGAAACGTCTCTGTGAACTTTGTGGATGTCTCAGGCAGCAGCGGATTTATCGCCGATCGTGCCAGGCCGCCGCGCGAACACCTCCGGCCTGGCTAGCTCCAGAAGCTAACACGGGAGCTAACACGGGAGCCGGCCTTTGAACACTGGTGACCAGGATGGCTTCATATGGATTAATTACTAGCTGGAATCGCTCTGTGAGCTCTGTGGACGTCTCAGGCTGGAGCAGCAGCTGCAGATTGATCGCCGATCGCGCCGCCGCTCCAACACCAGCCCATGGCCTGGCTAGCAGAAGCTAACACAGGCCTTGAGCAGCTGCCGTGGTTAGCTTGCCGGCCGCCGCGCTGCTCGGCCCGACAACAATCAACGCATGGCAACCTAAGATGTCGGCTTTGACCATCTCAAAGTAAGAAAATATATTTTTATTTATTCTGTAAATGTGAATAGCAATGTTTAACATTACAGTACACTACTGTACATGCTTAAATGTGTGCGTGCGCTCCGTTAGCGGTATTTCCGTTAGCGGTATTTCACCCCTTAGCTACGGCAGAATCGAGCTGCGAACCGTTCTTATCTCCCTAACTCGTTCGTAAATCGGGGGTTACCTGTATAAGGAGATGGCACATAGAGCAAAGGGGGAGCTAGCTAAGGCAAAGCAGATGGTGTATGATGGGTGTATGGTAGGCTGGACACTAATGAAGGCAAGAATGACTTGTAACAATTGTCAAAAAATAGGGATCAGGCTGGAAGGAATGTGCAGCATGTTAGGCTTGTTAAATATATAAATTGTAATGTTGTAACAAGTGAGGAGAGTGTGATGGAAGGAATATTTTGAGGAGCTAATGGATGACAAGAATGAAAGAGAAATAAGTATAGAGGTCATACTGTGGACCAAGAAGTGGGAAAGATTAGTGAGGGTGAAGTCCAGAAAGCTCTGAAAAGAATGAAAAAGGGGAAGGCAGTAGGACCTGATGACATACCAGTGAAGGTTTGGAAATGTCTTGGAGAGATGGCAGTGAGGTTTTTGATTCAAACATTTGTTGGCATATTTGAAGGTACGAGAATGCCTGAAGAATGGAGAAGAAGTTTGCTGGTGCCCATTTTTTAAGAACAAGGGTGATGTACAGAGTTGTAACAATTACAGGGGAATTAAGTTGATGAGCCACACGATGAAGATCTGGGAGAGAATTTTGGAAACTAGACAGACGAGAGGTGACTATTTGTGAGCAGCAGTATGGTTTCATGCCAAGAAAGAGCACCACAGATGCCATCTTTGCTTTAAGGATGCTGATAGAGAAGTACAGAGAGGTTAAGAAAGAACTCCATTGTGTCTTTGTAGATTTAGAAAAAGCATATGCCTGGGTGCCGAGGGAGGAAGTGTGGTATTACATGAATAAATCTGGAGTAGCAGAGAAGTATGTTAGACTGGTACAGGACATGTATGAAGACAGCAGGACAGTGGTGAGATGTGCTGTAGGAGTGACAGATAGCTTCAAGGTGGAGGTGGGATTGCATCAAGGATTGGCTCTGAGCCCCTTCTTGTTTTCTCTGGTGATGGACCGACTAACAGATGAGGTCAGGCAGGAATCCCCGTGGACTATGATGCTTGCAGATGACATTGTGATCTGTGGTGAGAACAGGAAACAGGAAGAAGAAAATTTGGAGAGGTGGAGGTATGCACTTGAAAGAAGATGAATGAATATCAGCCATGGGAGGACAGAGTACATGTATGTATATGTGGACAAGAGGGTGGCCATTGGAATATTGGGGCTACAAGAAGCAGAGGTCACAAAGGTGCAGGACTTTGAGGACTTCGGAATCCACTGTCCAGGACAATGGGGAATTTGGTACATAGGTGAAAAAAAGTCCAGGCAGGATGAAGTAGATAGAGAAAAGTTTCAGGAGTGATTTGTGACAAAATAGTGTGTTAGAAATGTCCTGCACTGACCACGCTACAATCTTTGTTATGTTTACTTAGGACAGACTTTGTTCTGATTCTGACTGGGCATGACCAAACCTCAACGATGGCTCTACAAAGAGCCATCCTGGATGCAATACAAATAAAGAGTTGTTGTTTTTCTGCTTTTTGCATTTAGATAGTTACATCTCTCTTTTATTATCATACCATACCATACCAGCTTTATTTATAGAGCACTTTAAACACCTACATGACCAAAGTGCTGTACACACAACAAAACAATCCCAATCAGGTAATAAAAATGATTAAAATAATTAAGAGTCACATAATAAAAGTTGAGGAATCATACAATCAGATAATACAAGCGAATAAAATTATTATAAGTCAACATCTCTGATGGTGTCATAGACCAGGGAGAAGAGATGGGTTCTAAGAAGAGATTTAAAAACAGACACGGAAGAGGTCTGTCTGATGTTCAAGGGAAGGTCGTTCCACAGTTTAGGAGCTGCCACAGCAAAAGCGCGGTCTCCTCTGAGCTTGTGTTTAGTCTTTGGGACACTCAGGAGCAGCTGATCACATGACCAGGGGATCGAGAGGGTGTGTATGGCTGCATACACACCCTGCCAGATAAGACCAGTGTGGTCACACATAGTCATTCCACTGATGCACGTAGGCAGAGCTCACCTTATGTTGAAGGTGAAGCCAAGGGCCAATGTAAACTGATGTATTTCCTTACATCGGGGCGTCTAGGTCGAGAACTACATTGCAATGGTTTGGACAGATGCCTCAGCGCTGACAAAGCATGTATCTTTCCAGCCTTACCAACATTAAATGGTAAAAACTTTATTGATTCAGTTTTTATTATGTTTGTGTGATTTTTCTTCTATTCACCTGGGAACAAAATGACTGGAAGGGGTGTCAAAAAGACAGGAGAATGAACTGGAAGTGGTGGAAATGAAGATGTTGAAGTTCTCCTTAGGAGTGACAAGGATGAATAAGATTAGATACTGCTATCTGCTGTGGCAGGCTTTGTAATAGTTAGTTTGTCAGTCTGTTCAGATTTCAGTTACTCAAAAGTCAGACTATTCAAACACCAGAATACGGCAGGCAAAATACTAATAGTTTTGACACTTCATCAGATTCTATTGCTTAGGCAAAAGATAATAAATAAAGTACATGTAGAAAGCTTAATTTTCCATTCTTAAAATGCACGTTTCTAACTAAATCTGCAGATGTAATACATGGAGGCCACTAAACAAACAGCAAAAAAGAAAAAAAAATATATATACTGTATATATTTTTTTCTCAAATCCTTAAAGAACAAAACTGAAAGTTATGCACCATAATTCATGTTCCCTGAAGGAAGGGAACGAGGTGCAACATAAATGCTATGGGAAATTGCGCTCTGCGCGGATTACCTGAAGGAATACAATCACGCCTTTACGGCAGGGGCGTCAGCGTCAAGCCAGAGACCCCGCCCTCTGGGTATTTAAGGTGCTGACGCCCATCCTACTTCCTCCAAAATGCACTTCACCGAGCTTTCAGCATTGAAAAGGGCCAGGTATGTTGCACCTCGTTCCCTTCCTTCAGGGAACATGAGTTATGGTGCATAACTTTCAGTTCCCTTATCAGTCAGTCACTTCGGTGCAACATAAATGCTATGGGAACGTAATTCATTCACGCCCTTGAAATGCTCAGTAAAATGCATCCTAGTGTGAATGTCCGCCTTTATTCAATAGGCATCTCAAGGCCGTATTCTACTGCGTGTTAGAAAGGAAAGCCTGATTGACATCACATGCAGTAACGTCCAAACTGTAATGATTTGCAAACATATTTGTTGAGCTCCAGTACGCAGCCACCCAGCTGTCTGCAACTGGTACACCCTTGAACAATGACCATGAGGTGGCCAAGCCCCGAGTTGAGTGAACACGCACTCAAGAGGGCACCTGTTGAACTTTGCTACTGTACGCCCTTTTTATGGCCTCAGTCACCCAGTGTGATAGGCACTGCTTTGATAGGGCCCTACCAGTAGCTGGTGCCGCAAAGTAGGGCTGTGGGATATGACGATGTATATCGTGGGGACGATAGAAACGTGTCTATAGTGCTACTTTCCTTCTATCGTCTCTATCGTGATGAATAAGAATAAAAAAATAACTGTCGCAAAGAAGCTTCATATGGGGTTTTGCGAGATGACGGCGCTGCCTTATGTTTGACGCACGCGCGGGTTTGCGACACATGCTTTACGTTGTTAAACTCGAGAGCAACAGAGCCGCAGGCGCATGAAGACAATGTCACAACAAGGAGAAAACAGCTGCTGCACAGGCAGACCAAGAAGAATAACTTTTACCAAAAAGAGGGGGCAGCTCACCTTGTTAGCTTCCATTATTTCACTCCGCTGAAACTCAGAGACAAAATGGGTCCAGAGGACACAAACCCAGAGTCCAACCGAGTCCGAACTCGGGTCCAGTTAACCAATACAAAACAGACCAGAGACACAACAGAACCGCAATCAAACGCAACGTTTTCTCTTTTCTGTTTCTTGCTTTGTTTACTCAAACTTCAGAGCGGATTTCTTCTTCGTGAGTTTCATTAGCAGCTGTTGTTTTACCGCCACCTGCAGGAAAAATTTGGACCAAAGTAGAAAAGGAGTTGTTTGTTTGTTTAGTTTATTCATTTTATAATATGAAATACAACAATTAACGTATTCATAATAAAAAAAATAAAATGAAAGGTAGCAGATGAAGAATAAATCTTATTAAATCTGCTCCTTATTCATCTAATAACAGTTCAAACAATATTTTCTATAATAACAAAATAAGTAAATAACTCAGTCAATTTTCAATTCACATATATCACACATTAAATTAGATTCATTTTTTTTTTTAGCAATTCATTTTTTACCAGTTTCTTAAATACAAGGAATGATTTGGCTTCCTTAACATTTGTCATTTGGCATTAAGTCATTCCATAATCGTACTCCTTGAATTAAGGTAGATCTTAGGTAGATCTAGTTTCTACTTTGGTCCAAATTTCCTTGTTCTTTTTGTTCACATTCTTATAATTGTAACTATCTGTAGTAAAATAATAAAATAAAAAAACTTTGGTCCAAATTTTTCCTGTACACACACACACATACATCGTGTTGTATATATCGTGATATATATCGTTATCGTGATATAAAAAAGTCCATATCGTGATATATGATTTTTTCCATATCGCCCAGCCCTACCGCAAAGCACACAAAAAGTTGGTTTGTTTTCCTCCATTCAGCTGTTCTCTGCATGTAAGCACTTAAAGCTCTCACGAGGCAGAGTGCCTTCAGCCTTTTCTGTTCCTGAGTGAGGACAGGAGTAGGAGGAAACGAAGAGAGATCAAAGTCCAGACTTCTTGGGTTCAGAGTCAATACCTTAGGGATATATGCAGGATTCGGCCTTAGGGTGACCTTTGACCCGTCAGGGGCAAATCTGGTACACATTGGGTGCACGGACAGAGCATGGAGGTCACCAACACATTTCGCAGAGCACAGGGCCAATAGCAGAGCGGTCTTATAAGATAATATATCTATCTTAATTTCCCTCAGTGGTTCGAATGGGGGGTCACAGAGAGCCCACAAGACCAGACTAAGATCCCATCCAGGGGTCAAGATCCTGCTGGGACGTATCTTCCTTAGCACGCCCTTCATAAATCTTATTATGAGCGGGTGCGCGCCAGATGTCCTGTTCCCCTAGCCCTCGTGACAAGCTGGAATAGCTGATAAAAACACCTTAATGGTTGAGAAAGAACAATCTTTCTCCAGCAGGTCTTGAAGAAAGGTGATGAGCTAGACCAAGTCACATGAATAAGAAATAATATTTCTTTCCATGTACCAAGCTTCAAAAATACACAATTTCCGGGCATAGAGAGACTGTGTTGACACAGCTCGGGCATTTTGAATGGTATTTACCACGTTCTCGGGCAGGCCTGAGGCCACCAGTTTGTTTCTCTCAGCCACCAAGCTGAAATTTGCCACAGTTCTCAGCATAAGCGGCGAGGCTGTTCCTTCTGGTGACGTGGTGGGTCCCTGTAGAGGAGCAGGTGGTGGAACCAGCTCCACCTCGAGGGTCCTGATTTCTGTGGCCTCTTGAGGGCCAACCAAGTTAGGGAGAAAGCCCTCCTGCAGATGTACCTCCATACCTCTCTGACCGAGAGTGTTGGGAGGCATAAGCAATCTGCTGTCATCATTGGGCAAAAGCGGAACAGAATGCCTGTTTTTCCTCTTTTTGTGGGGAGTCATGGTCCGGAAGGGGTGCAAGTTCTGTATACGAGCAGACCTCCTGACTCCAGCCCGTTTCATGGTTGGGTATGGTTCACTGGCCTCTGACCTCATCAGTGCCCTAGGGCCTGATGAACCTCCGGGGGGCTGTGTTTCACCCGATAGGGGAGGGGGGTGTCGTTTAAGAGCAGAACTGATTCAGTACAGCGAGCGCAGTCACACGTTGCAGGATCATTGCTTGAGCAGGGCGTGTCGCCCACTGAGGATAAGGGGACAGTTTCAGCATGTGGATGTGAAGCTGTCCGAGATAGTCCTACGTGTTGAGCAGTTTTTTTGTTTGGCTGGTGACAGAAAGTCAGTCCTCTTCGATTAACACTAGCTCTACCAGTTTTTGTCAAAATGACAATTCTACCTATGCAACCCATGGGATTGTCAAACTGACAAATTGAATTAGCATTTTTAAAGCCATTGGTATGTATATGAGGCCATTCCAATCTGTTGGCGGGGAGGAGGCCTTGGGGCATATTTATATAGTCAGGTAAATCCAGTGGTGGAGAAAATACTCAAACACTGTACTTAAGTAAAAGTGCAAATAAACAGACAAAAATATACTCTAGTAAAAGTAGAAGTACCATATTAATATTTTTACTTAAGTAAAAGTAAATAAGTACTTGCTTTTAAAAATACTTAAAGTATTAAAGTAAAAGTAATTGCTGAATGTATTACCTAATGCAATGGCCTACAATACCATAAAGTGTGTGATATATATATATATATATATATATATATATATATATATATATATATATATATATATATATATATATATATATATATATATATATAATATGTGATATATATACATATATATATATATATTATATATATATATATATATACATATATATATGTGATATATATACATATATATAT
>JBBPBX010036824.1:0-31266 GCA_038048925.1 Garcialebias charrua | reverse complement strand
TAAACACAAAGTAAACACAAGGTAAATACAAAGTAAACACAAAAGTAAACACAAAGTAAACACAAAGTTAACACAAGGTAAACACAAAGTAAACACAAGGTAAACACAAAGTAAACACAACGTAAACACAAAGTAAATACAAGGTAAACACAAAG
This sequence comes from Garcialebias charrua, assembly GCA_038048925.1. Lineage (NCBI taxonomy): Eukaryota > Metazoa > Chordata > Actinopteri > Cyprinodontiformes > Rivulidae > Garcialebias > Garcialebias charrua. The sequence goes on along the minus strand of JBBPBX010036824.1, from coordinate 31,111 downwards.
TAAACACAAGCTTAACACAAAGTAAACACAAGTTAAACACAAGGTTAACACAAAGTAAACACAAGGTAACTACAAGGTTAACACAAAGTAAACACAAGGTTAACACAAAGTAAACACAAGGTAAACACAAAGTAAACACAAGCTTAACACAAAGTAAACACAAGCTTAACACAAGGTAAACAAAGTAAACACAAGTTAAACACAAGGTTAACACAAAGTAAACACAAGGTAACTACAAGGTTAACACAAAGTAAACAAATGTTAACACAAAGTAAACACAATGTTAACACAAGGTAAACACAATGTTAACACAAGGTTAACACAAAGTAAACACAAAAAACAAAAACACAAAGTAAAAACAAGGTAAACACAAAACACAAGGTTAAAGGTGCTATGTGTAACTTTCTGTAGAGTGCAAAACTTAGAAAATTTTTCAACAGGCAAAGCATTCTGATCCCTCCCCCTCAGAGCCATATATGGCTCTGCTCCCCCTGGCCCTGCTGAAATTCAAATTCAAGCTCTGTTTTTATTGGCTGGTTACAAACTCTGTTTTTATTGGCTGGAAAATGGCAGTTCACTTTTTCTTTTTAGAAATGCTTATTTACCACTTGGAGAAGCAAGGGAACAATACAGATAGTCCCCGATTTACGAGCGAGATCCGTTACAACGAGGCGCTCGTAAACCGGAAATCTCGTAATTTGGAACGGTTGCCATGTCTCTCGTAAGTCCGGAATTTCGCTCGTAAATTGGAACGGTTTCGCTAGCGCGACTACAAACACTCGTTTTTCATCAAAAAACTGCTTATGAGTGCATAAAAATGATCGGAAACGTGTGTCCATATGTTTAGCTAACTAACTGTGGTGAAAAAACACATGAAAACTCAGTATTTTTTGCGTTTTTTCCAAAAATTCGCCAGCTCGTAAGTCTGGAACCTCGTAGATCAGAGCGCTCGTAATTCGGGGACTACCTGTATATATATATATATTTTTTTTTTTTTCAGAGATTACCTGGCTAACATCAGTCTGTCAGGAGATGTGGCAGAGTGAAGAAATATGTTTATAAAAAATGTTACATACTGAAGCTTTAACACAAAGTAAACACAAGGTAACTACAAGGTTAACACAAAGTAAACACAAGGTTAACACAAGGTAAACACAAAGTTAACACAAGGTAAACACAATGTAAACACAAAGTAAACACAAGGTAAACCAAGTTAACAAGGTAAACACAAAGTAAAGTAAACACAAAGTAAACACAAAGTAAACACAAGCTTAACATAAAGTAAAGACAAAGTAAACACAAAGTTAACACAAAGTAAACACAAGGTAAATACAAAGTTAACACAAAGTAAACACAAGGTAAACACAAAATTAACACAAGGTTAACACAAAGTAAACACAAGGTAAACACAAAGTAAAAATAAAGTAAACACAAGGTAAACACAAAGTAAACACAAGCTTAACACAAAGTAAACAAAGTAAACACAAGTTAAACACAAGGTTAACACAAAGTAAACACAAGGTAACTACAAGGTTAACACAAGGTAAACACAAGGTTAACACAAAGTAAACACAAGGTAAACACAAAGTAAACACAAGCTTAACACAAGGTAAACAAAGTAAACACAAGTTAAACACAAGGTTAACACAAAGTAAACACAAGGTAACTACAAGGTTAACACAAAGTAAACACAATGTTAACACAAGGTTAACACAAAGTAAACACAATGTTAACACAAGGTTAACACAAAGTAAACACAATGTTAACACAAGGTTAACACAAAGTAAACACAAGCTTAACACAAGGTAAACACAAAGTAAAAACAAGGTAAACACAAAGTAAACACAAGGTTAACACAAAGTAAACGCAAGTTAACTACAAGGTTAACACAAAGTAAACAAATGTTAACACAAAGTAAACACAATGTTAACACAAGATAAACACAATGTTAACACAAAGTAAACACAAAGTAAACACAAGGTTAACACAAAGTAAACACAAAGTAAACACAAAGTTAACACAAAGTTAACACAAAGTAAACACAAGGTAAACACAAAGTAAACACAAGGTTAACACAAAGTAAACACAAGGTTAACACAAAGTAAATACAATGTTAACACAAAGTATACACAAGTCCAAAAAAGGTGTTAAATAAGAAACAACTGGACTTTATTTGTAGAAGAAGACGTTTCACCCTTCATCCAAAAGTTTGATTTTATCATGTCCTGGATGCCTGAGAATCTTCACCAGCAAGTAAACACAAGGTTAACACAATGTAAACACAAGTTAAACACAAGGTTAACACAATACAGGTAGTCCCTGACTTACGAGCGAGTTCCGTCACTAGGGGGCGCTCGTATGTCAAAAATTCGTAAGTAGGAACACATAGTAAAAAAAAATATATATATATATATTTTTTTTTTTACTTTTTTTATTTATTTTTATAAATGAATACATGTACAGTACTGGACAGTCACCAAGCACTTAGCCTATCCTAACACAGTTTTTAAAGATGAAGGAATAAGTTGAATTGTCTCCCTTTCACATAAAGGGAGCAAGCTCCCTATGGAGCCTGCAGGGAGGAGGGAGACAATTCAACTGATTCCTTCATCTTTAAAAACTGTGTTAGGATAGGCTAAGTGCTTGGTGACTGTACAGTACTGTACATTTATCTATTTATTAAAAATATACAGTATATACAGTATTTTTATTTTTTATTGTTTTTTATTTATAAATAGATAAATGTACAGTACTGTACAGTCACCAAGCACTTAGCCTATCCTAACACAGTTTTTAAAGATGAAGGAATCAGTTGAATTGTCTCCCTCCTCCCTGCAGGCTCCATAGGGAGCTTGCTCCCTTTATGTGAAAGGGAGACAATTCAACTTATTCCTTCATCTTTAAAAACTGTGTTAGGATAGACTAAGTGCTTGGTGACTGTCCAGTACTGTATATGTATTCATTTATAAAAAAATAAAAAAAATAAAAAAGTTTTAAAAAAAAATTTAATTTTTTTTTTAATGAGATGCATGCTCGTAAGTCCGGGACCTCGTAAGTCAGAGCGCTTGTAAGTCGGGGACTACCTGTATAAACACAATGTAAACACAAGGTAAACACAAGGTTAACACAAGGTAAACACAATGTAAATACAAAGTAAACACAAAATAAACACAAGGTTAAATGGTAAATGGTAAATGGAGCTTATTTATATAGCGCTTTCCAGCCCCCTGTGAGGAGCCCCAAAGCGCTTTACAATACCAGCCATCCACCCATTCATTCAGACATTCATACACCGGTAGTGGTAGCCTGCCTTGCAAGGCGCCATCCAGACCTACCGGGAGCAACTCGGGGTTAAGTGTCTTGCCCAGGGACACAACGACACATGGTGGGCGGATGCGGGATTCGAACCTCCAACCTTCCGATCAGGGGTCGACTGCCATTACCACTACACCACGGTCGCCCACAGTTAACACAAGCTTAACACAAAGTAAATACAAAGTAAACACAAAGTAAACACAAGGTTAACACAAGGTTAACACAAAGTAAACACAAGGTTAACACAAAGTAAACACAAGGTAAACATGAGGTTAACACAAAGTAAACACAATTTTCACACAAGGTTAACACAAAGTAAACACAAAGTAAACACAAAGTAAACATAATTTTCACACAAGGTTAACACAAAGTAAACACAAGGTTAACACAAAGTAAACACAAGGTTAACACAAGGTTAACACAAGGTAAACACAAAGTAAACACAAGGTTAACATAAAGTAAACACAAGGTTAACACAAGGTTAACACAAAGTAAACACAAGTAACACAAAGTAAACACAAGGTTAACACAAGGTTAACACAAAGTAAACACAAGGTTAACATAAAGTAAACACAAGGTTAACACAAGGTTAACACAAAGTAAACACAAGGTTAACACAAGGTTAACACAAAGTAAACACAAGGTTAACATAAAGTAAACACAAGGTTAACACAAGGTTAACACAAAGTAAACACAAGGTTAACACAAGGTTAACACAAAGTAAACACAAGGTTAACATAAAGTAAACACAAGGTTAACACAAAGTAAACACAAAGTAAACACAAAGTAAACATAATTTTCACACAAGGTTAACACAAAGTAAACACAAGGTTAACACAAAGTAAACACAAGGTTAACACAAGGTTAACACAAGGTTAACACAAGGTAAACACAAAGTAAACACAAGGTTAACATAAAGTAAACACAAGGTTAACACAAGGTTAACACAAAGTAAACACAAGGTTAACACAAGGTTAACACAAAGTAAACACAAGGTTAACATAAAGTAAACACAAGGTTAACACAAGGTTAACACAAAGTAAACACAAGGTTAACACAAGGTTAACACAAAGTAAACACAAGGTTAACATAAAGTAAACACAAGGTTAACACAAGGTTAACACAAAGTAAACACAAGGTTAACACAAGGTTAACACAAAGTAAACACAAGGTTAACATAAAGTAAACACAAGGTTAACACAAGGTAAACACAAAGTAAACACAAGGTAAACACAAGGTAAACACAAGGTAAACAGAAGTGTTGGATTCACTCCTCCCATTTTCCATTAGAGGGCTCTATAGCTTTACTTTTCGTTTAAGTGAGTTGACGGTTAAACAGGAAGTGAATCAACGGCGGACCGGAAGTGGGTTTTATTTAGCCGTTAGCTGAAAATAACAAGCCAAATCTAACATAAAATCATATCTTACTTGTGTTCATGATTATTGCCCAACGTGGTAAGTTATATTTAATGCTGTAAGATGTGAGAGATATGTTATTTTGTAGTTCTAAGCGTGGGTTTTGGTGAATTAGCTTAGAGCTAATAAGATGCTAACGGGTAGCAGCTAGTTAGCTAACTTTCATTTCATTTATTTATTTATTCATTTTATAAAAAAGAAACACATGTTTCTTGTATAAAAAAAAGGAAAATATAAAATGAAAGGCTAGTTAGCTAAATGATAGCTTTGTTGCTGCACTGTGATATTTAAATGCTGATGTTTATAACTGGTTTGTTAAATCTATTCCAGTTCTTAAGTCTATGTTTAAGTTTGTGTTTATTTGAATTTTGCAATACTAAGTATTGGCATTTTTGTTTATTTTATTTACAGTTTAACCGGCATGTTCGTGTGAAAACACTCGGCAATTAAAGGCAACAATAACAACAACAACGACCTTATGTTCTTTGTAACATAAAGTTAAACACGAGGCAACCATGTCTGAAGACCTTGCAACACTAAAGAGGAAGAGAGGACAAGCTAAAGCAGCTGTAACTAAGATGATAACAACTGCAAATGAAAAAATCAGAGAAAATAAGCCAGAAGAATTAAGGTCAGTGCTGCAAAGCCTCGACTTAGCACTTGCACAGCTTCGAGAAATTCATAGATGCTATCATACTCAGCTCACCGATGATATTGACAAAGAAGAGTCTGATGCTTATGAGAAGCTTATATTGATGAACGTTCATGATGTGCGTCACGAGGCTCTAGCCTGGCTGCAAGAAGAGGAAGATGGAGCTGGTGTCCATCCAAATGTTGATGATGAGTCAGATGTCACTAAAGTTGATTTATTTAGTGAACCACCAGCTGACATGAAAGATAAAAATTCCACATCAGCAGAACTGGAGAAAATCCAAGCCCTAAGGAAGAAAGAGAAGGAAAACTTTGAGCTACAAATTAGACTCAACAAAGTGGAGTTTGAGCTGGAACTTCAGCGAATACATCACAAGGCTGAGCTGGACGCACAGATGCTACATAATCAGCAAAAGATGCAAGCCCTAGCTGCAGATCTTCATTCTACACCTAGAACTAGCAACATCCCTACTATAATACAACCATCGCCATCACAGATAGCAGATGATTCAATCTCACAACTGCTAGAGTTTTCAAGGCAGCAGTATCAAGCCCAAGTAGACTCTCTCAGGCTCCCACCAACAGATATGATCAAGTTTGATGGTGACCCCCTCCAGTATTGGAAGTTCATGAGGCTTTTTACTACGATGGTGGACAAAGAGTCTGTTTCTGCTGAAGAAAAGTTAACTCGTCTGCACCAGTACACAGAAGGAAAAGCTCAAGATGCTATTAGTCACTGTCTATACAACCTCAGTCCCAGTGCAGGTTTCAAAGAAGCACTTGAGCGACTAAAATCAAGATTTGGAAATCCTCATTCCATCTCCCAAGCTTGGGTTGAAAAGGTTTTGAACTTTAAAGAGATCAGAGACAGTACACAACTGAGAGACTTCGCAGACCAACTAAGAGGCTGTAAGGACACACTTGCTGCCATGAAATGTGAAGAAGAGCTTAGTGGCCGCCGCATATTAGTTGAGATAATTAGCAAGCTACCATCAGATCTCAGGGCCAAGTGGTTAAATAAAAACCATGACATCACAAAGGAGGGACGTCTACCGAAACTCGACGACGTCGTCAGCTTTGTGGAGGCAGAGGCTGAAAAGAGATCAGATCCAGTTTTTGGTGGGTTAATTAGCTACAAGAAACAGGAGAAGCCAAACAACTTTACATCACCTACCAAAGTCTCTAAGAAACATAATCAAAGCTACCCCACCACTGTCAAGGCAGCTGCAGTCCAGGAGAATAAGTCCACATGTACCAAGAAGCCAGCTTATTTAAAATGTCTCAAATGTTCAGAGCACCATTTCTTAACACTAGGAATACCAGAATATTCAGATGAGTACTACACTTACCACAGACTGTAAAATGACAGATTGAGGGATTTGCATTCCATTAGGTTTGTGTGACCCCCTGGGGCTGAAGTCTTTTGTGTGCTCAAAACATCCCCCCAGTAGCCAAAACAAAACATCTCCCCATATTCCAACAACAACATTCCTTCTGCAGGTTCAAAGTGCAGCTTTTTACAACACAGACCAAACTTTTGGAGATGTTGATGACTCTTTGCAAATGTCAACGCTAGAAACTTCAGTTTATTTTATAGATATACGTTTTATACTTTTTATACTACTATGCAAAAACTCAGGACAGTATTACACTTTTATTATTTCATTTTATGCTTATGTTCATTGGGTGTTTGGTGTTTTAGGGGTGTTTGGTGTTTCAGTGTTGGTGTAAATTTTCATACTTTTATACTATTATGAAAAAACTCAGGACAGTATTACACTTTTATTATTTCATTTTATGCTTATGTTCATTGGGTGTTTGGTGTTTTAGGGGTGTTTGGTGTTTCAGTGTTGGTGTAAATTTTCATACTTTTATACTATTATGAAAAAACTCAGGACAGTGTTACACTTTTTTACTATTTTATGCTTATGTTTATTAAATGTTTTAGTGTTTAGTGTTTAGATGGTTACTGTTGCACCGAGGGACTGAGAGAAACGCAATTTCGGTCCTGTGTATGTCCTGTACATATTGCAGTTCTGACAATAAAGTTGACTTTGACTGCCTCTAAGCGAGCAGGTCCCCGGTTCAAATCCTGGTCCGGGGGCCTTTCTGGGTGGAGTTTGCATGTTCTCTCCGTGCATGCGTGGGTTTTCTCCGGGTGCTCCGGTTTCCTCCCACAGTCCAAAAACATGCATGTTAGGCTGATTGTTAACTCTAAATTGACCCTAGGTGTGAGTGAGACAGGTCCCTCTTGTAAATGAGTCCCCGTGGCTCAACGAGTCCAGCCTGTATAAATAAAGGTTGAATGAATGAATGAACAAACTGATATGGAGAGAACACAAATTCTGTAAGAATAAAAATACTAAATATCACCTATTCCATGGTCAAGGCGGGATTGCATTGGTCACTTTTATCTGAAGGCGGCGGGATTGTACAGGTGGTCCCCGACTTACGAGGACATCGACTTACAGGCCTTCGGCCTGGAAACCCTGCTATGGACCGTGTCGGTTCATAAGTTTCTCCGCGGAGACACATGCGCTTTATGTGAACGGCGGTTTTGTCAGGAAGGCATCTTTGTCCTTCCTGGACGAAGGACAAATGGTAAATGGAGCTTATTTATATAGCGCTTTCCAGCCCCCTATGAGGGGCCCCAAAGCGCTTTACAATACCAACCATCCAACCATTCATACATATTCATACACCGGTAGCGGCAGACTGCCATGCAAGGCGCCATCCAGTCCTACCGGGAGAAACTCGGGGTTAAGTGTCTTGCCCAGGGACACAACGACACATGGTGTGGGGAAACGGGATTCGAACCTCCAACCTTCCGATCGGTGGACGAGTGCCATTACTACTATGCCACGGCTGCCTATCTGCCTATCTGCAAGCTACATGCTGAGTGAAATAAAATTGAATAAAGATTTTTCACTCCAGTTTTCATGTAAACATTCATACTTTTGAGTGTGGAAAAATGATTGTGTTATACAACAAATACAGAGCTTTATCATTCAATGGGTCTCTGACTTTGTACAGTACTGTAATAGATTTAGTATTTTTATTCTTACAGAATTTGTGTTCTCTCCATATCAGTTTGTTCATTCATTCATTCAACCTTTATTTATACAGGCTGGACTCGTTGAGCCACGGGGACTCATTTACAAGAGGGACCTGTCTCACTCACACCTAGGGTCAATTTAGAGTTAACAATCAGCCTAACATGCATGTTTTTGGACTGTGGGAGGAAACCGGAGCACCCGGAGAAAACCCACGCATGCACGGAGAGAACATGCAAACTCCACCCAGAAAGGCCCCCGGACCAGGATTTGAACCGGGGACCTGCTCGCTTAGAGGCAGTCAAAGTCAAAGTCAAAGTCAACTTTATTGTCAGAAATACAATACAGGTAGTCCTCGATTTACGAGCGCTCTGATCTACGAGGTTCCGGACTTACGAGCTGGCGAATTATTGGAAAAAACGCAAAAAATACTGAGTTTTCCTGTGTTTTTTCACCACAGTTCGTTAGCTAAACATGTGGACACACGTTTCCGATCATTTTTATGCACTCATAAGCAGTTTTTCGATGAAAAACGAGTGTTCGTAGTCGCGCTAGCAAAACCGTTCCAATTTACGAGCGAAATTCCGGACTTACGAGAAGCGTGGCGGCCGTTCCAAATTACGAGATTTCCAGTTTACGAGCGCCTCGTTGTAACGGATCTCGCTCGTAAATCGGGGACTACCTGTATGTACAGGACATACACAGGACCGAAATTGCGTTTCTCTCAGTCCCTCGGTGCAACAGTAACCATCTAAACACTAAACACTAAAACATTTAATAAACATAAGCATAAAATAGTAAAATAGTAAAAAAGTGTAACACTGTCCTGAGTTTTTTCATAATAGTATAAAAGTATGAAAATTTACACCAACACTGAAACACCAAACACCCAATGAACATAAGCATAAAATGAAATAATAAAAGTGTAATACTGTCCTGAGTTTTTGCATAGTAGTATAAAAAGTATAAAACGTATATCTATAAAATAAACTGAAGTTTCTAGCGTTGACATTTGCAAAGAGTCATCAACATCTCCAAAAGTTTGGTCTGTGTTGTAAAAAGCTGCACTTTGAACCTGCAGAAGGAATGTTGTTGTTGGAATATGGGGAGATGTTTTGTTTTGGCTACTGGGGGGATGTTTTGAGCACACAAAAGACTTCAGCCCCAGGGGGTCACACACACCTAATGGAATGCAAATTCCTCAATCTGTCATTTTACAGTCTCCCATGGGAGCTATATGTAAAATATGTACAAGTACATATGTTTGGTATTCCTAGTGTTAACCAGTGCCCAGATTTCAGATCACTAACAGTGCCAGAGCGTCTTGTGTTCGTTCAAGGAAAGAACCTGTGTNATCGGGGACTACCTGTATGTACAGGACATACACAGGACCGAAATTGCGTTTCTCTCAGTCCCTCGGTGCAACAGTAACCATCTAAACACTAAACACTAAAACATTTAATAAACATAAGCATAAAATAGTAAAATAGTAAAAAAGTGTAACACTGTCCTGAGTTTTTTCATAATAGTATAAAAGTATGAAAATTTACACCAACACTGAAACACCAAACACCCAATGAACATAAGCATAAAATGAAATAATAAAAGTGTAATACTGTCCTGAGTTTTTGCATAGTAGTATAAAAAGTATAAAACGTATATCTATAAAATAAACTGAAGTTTCTAGCGTTGACATTTGCAAAGAGTCATCAACATCTCCAAAAGTTTGGTCTGTGTTGTAAAAAGCTGCACTTTGAACCTGCAGAAGGAATGTTGTTGTTGGAATATGGGGAGATGTTTTGTTTTGGCTACTGGGGGGATGTTTTGAGCACACAAAAGACTTCAGCCCCAGGGGGTCACACACACCTAATGGAATGCAAATTCCTCAATCTGTCATTTTACAGTCTCCCATGGGAGCTATATGTAAAATATGTACAAGTACATGTGTTTGGTATTCCTAGTGTTAAACCAGTGCCCAGATTTCAGATCACTAACAGTGCCAGAGCGTCTTGTGTTCGTTCAAGGAAAGAACCTGTGTCAAAACTGTTTTATGATGGGTCACAGCGCTGAGATTTGCACATGCAATTGGGTGTGCAACGTTCCTGGCTGTGGACAGAAACATAACACATGGTTGCATCCTAACCACACTAACAGACAGAACGCTACAGCAGGGCAGGACACCACTGATGACAATAAAACTACCCAACAAACACAAACTACCAGATCACCTAATGTCACCTGTGGATTCGCTGGAGCTGCAAATGGAAAAGTTTGTTTGCCTATTGTTCCTGTGGTTGTTAGGGGGGCAAAGCTACAAACATCAGTTCTGTCACATATGCATTACTAGATCCTGGAGCCAACACTAGTTTAGTGTCAGAAGAACTGACCAAGAGACTCAAGGTCAAAGGCAAGCCTGCAAGGTTAGACCTTGATACAGTAGGAAGTAGCCAAGAAGGAATATTTACTAGAAGTGTAGATCTTGAGATTAGCTCTCTACACGATGACAGCATCTACACGCTTAATGGTGTGAGAACACTTAAGAAATTAAACATAGGACTTAGCTGTCTCGCGACACCTGACGAGGTAGCCAGATGGGATCACTTAGCAGACATCCCTATTCCCAGCATCAAGGCCAATGATGTGCACCTCGTCATTGGACAAGATGCTCCACGTCTTCTCAGAGCTGAAGAGTACCGCGTGGGAGGTGATAATGACCCTTACGCTACCAGAACAGTACTCGGCTGGGCCATAAATGGACCTGTCAATTATAAAGAAGGTGGGAAGGCTAAGGCCTACTTCCTCAAGTCAGATCAAAGTCTGCAGACACAAGTGGAAAGATTTTGGAAACTTGATGATAGGGGTGGGCCATATCGTCTCGTTTACGATAATACCGGTGGATTTTTTGACACCGGTGAAAAAAATTATATTGCGGCATCCTATGATGACGTCATTTGACTGCGTCACTTTGCGATAACGGTGGTTTTGTGGAGGAACGCGGACCGCGTGAAGCAGCAGACAGCAGCCGGTGTTCCGTGGAGACTGCCTTCATGTGGAGATGCCCTACATTTTGTTAATACGCATGCGCGCGCACACCGCGAGGAGGAGGAACGAGCTAGCATTAGCCTCATAGTTGCATCCTCGTAGCTTCACCGGGCAGCCGGCTTTGTGCGATCAGAGGTCCCTGGAGCTCGCCTCGATGTCGGACTGGAAGCCGAAGACATCGGGGGACAACGAGCTAACTTGGAATAATAAAGCCGACAACCTTTTAGGAGGTGCGTGCAGCTAAACCGGACTGCCCGGAGCTGCGGGTTTGGGGGCTAAATGCTAACAGCTGAAGGCGGCGCGCACAGACTGCGGCGTCGGTAAGTTATTAAAACTTTTTCTGTCTCCAACTGTATGAAGTTAGGATACTAACAGTCCTTCCTGTAAAGGGTTTAAACTGCGTGGTGCTACAGAAAGCTGCGAAGCTCAGACGTAACGCAGCGGTGCTAACAACTGGAGCTAACAGCTGGAGCTAACAGCTGGAGCTAACAGCTGGAGCTAACAGGCAAACTGATGACAGAAGCTGCCGCTTAAAGTAAGAAATTATTATTTTTATTTACTGTATGCTCTTTTAAAATGTGTTAAAGTGTTAGAATAGTCATTACCGCACACCTCAGTGGCGGCTGGTGCGGTATATATATTTTTGCTTGTTAAATATGAATATATTTTTTTGTATTCTGGTGACTGTTTATGAAAAGTCATTTTGAAATTACACATTTGTTTGGTTGATTCAATAAAAGGAGGAAATGTGAAATATCGTCTGATATCGTTATCGGGGTATTTCAAAAAATATATTGTGATATCATTTTTTGGTAATATCGCCCACCCCTACTTGATGACCCCACTCAAGAGAACAATCTGTCACTCAATGACCACAAGGTGATTAAACTGTGGGAAAACTCACTTTCCAAAGAAGGCTCACACTACACCTTAGACATACCTTTTAAGAAAGAAGCAGTTACACTGCCCAACAATATCAACATAGCAACACGGAGACTACAGCTACTGGAACGCAGATTAACAAAGGACCCAGACCTGAAAGACAAGTACGTGGAGGAAATGAAGTCAACCGTCGATAAAGGACATGCAGAGGAGGTCCCAGCCTCTTCGCTTGACCGCACTGATGGCAAAGTGTGGTATCTCCCACATCACTCAGTAACTCATCCACGCAAGCCTGGAAAGGTTCGAGTCATCTTTGACTGCGCAGCTAAGTACGATGGAACATCTCTCAATGACGTCATCCACCAGGGACCAGATCTGACAAACAAATTAATAAATGTGCTGATCCGCTTCCGCCGAGGTCCATTTGCTGTAATGGCAGACACTGAAGGAATGTTCAATCAGATACATGTAACTCTGGAACACAGAGATATGTTACGGTTCCTGTGGTGGAAGGACCACGATCCTAACAATGAAGTAATTACTTACCGTATGACATCTCACCTCTTTGGCGGAGTATGGTCTCCAAGCGCAGCAAGTTTTGCATTGAGGAGATGTGCATCAGATCATGCACATCTGTATGACACAGATACCATCTCCACTGTAGAACAAAACTTCTACGTGGATGATTGCCTGAAATCCTCAGACTCACCTCAACAAGCCATCCGTCTAGCAGCGCAACTGATCGACCTACTCATGCAAGGAGGGTTTCGCTTGACTAAATGGACAAGCAATTCAACAGAGGTCCTGAAGTCTATCCCAGAGGAGGAACATGCAAATCAAGTGCCATTGTTGGACCGGGATGGAGATCCATCATTGGAAAGAGCTCTGGGGGTGTTCTGGGACACAACAGATGACTGCATCACCTTCATTATCAAGGTCAAGGACAAACCCAGCACAAAAAGAGGCATGCTAAGCACTATAAGTTCAGTTTATGACCCCCTGGGGTTAGTTGGCCCGTTCATTCTACGGGGAAAGACACTATTTCAGACACTATGTCGCATGAAGCGAGGTTGGGATGAAACCATCCCAAGTGACATTGCTGAGCAATGGGGCCGGTGGTTAGACGACCTGCCAAAACTCTGCAGACTACGAGTGCCTCGATGTCTCAGACCTGAAGGAATAGGCTGGCTCTTGTCAAACCAAGCACTACTCCGGCACTATACTCGGTTTTCAAATCCCGGTTAAAAACTCACTACTACTCCATTGCTTTCAATGCCAGCTGATGTGTACTGGATCGTTTGATTTATGATCTGCAATGTTTTTATGTTTTTCGTGTTGTTGCTTCATTGTGTGTGTTGCCTGTTGCGTGTTTGTTTGTCCAGCACTTTGGTGGACTTGTTCCTGTTTAAAGTGCTTTATAAATAAAATGGTATGGTATGGTATGGTATTCCAAGACTAGAACTGGCAGCCGCTGTAGTAGCAGTACAGCTTGATTAGAAGATCTGTCAAAGCTTCGAGCTGCCCCTCCTAGATTCTGTCTTCTGGACAGACAGCACTATTGTCCTGCATGAATCCACACCTCGCAGTCAGTGGCCTCTTGGTTTGGTCACTGATGTCCACATCTGAGCAGATGGACTAGTGCGATCGGTGCAAGTAAAGACTCACAGAGGGACTTACACCCGTCCAATACACAAGCTATGTTTGCTAGAAGGAAATATGGATGAGTAGGCTCTAATTACCTTCAGCTTGTGTGTTTTCTTTTCTTCATATGTTATAGATGATTTTTCTTATTTTCATGTTCACGATTACTGTAAACTGTTAATTATTACTCTAAGTCAAGTTATCACCATGAAAATATGTAACAGATATTTTCATTTGAAAGGTTTCTTATTACAAGGTTAAATTTGAGTAGTTAAGTAAGGTTATTTAATTCTAGCTTGTCGCTCACCAATTTTCTCGGATGACCGTCTATCGAGGTCATCGGGGCCGGGATGTTGGATTCACTCCTCCCATTTTCCACTAGAGGGCTCTATAGCTTTACTTTTTGTTTAAGTGAGTTGACGGTTAAACAGGAAGTGAATCAACGGCGGACCGGAAGTGGGTTTTATTTAGCCGTTAGCTGAAAATAACAAGCCAAATCTAACATAAAATCATATCTTACTTGTGTTCATGATTATTGCCCAACGTGGTAAGTTATATTTAATGCTGTAAGATGTGAGAGATATGTTATTTTGTAGTTCTAAACGTGGGTTTTGGTGAATTAGCTTAGAGCTAATAAGATGCTAACGGGTAGCAGCTAGTTAGCCAACTTTCATTTCATTTATTTATTTATTTTATAAAAAAGAAACATGTTTCTTGTATAAAAAAAAGGAAAATATAAAATGAAAGGCTAGTTAGCTAAATGATAGCTTTGTTGCTGCACTGTGATATTTAAATGTTGATGTTTATAACTGGTTGGTTAAATCTATTCTAGTTCTTAAGTCTATGTTTAAGTTTGTGTTTATTTGAATTTTGCAATACTAAGTATTGGCATTTTTGTTTATTTTATTTACAGTTTAACCGGCATGTTCGTGTGAAAAAACTCGGCAATTAAAGGCAACAATAACAACAACAACGACCTTATGTTCTTTGTAACAACAAGGTTAACACAAGGTTAAGACAAAGTAAACACAAGGTAAACACAAGGTTAACACAAAGTTAACACAAGGTTAACATAAAGTAAACACAAGGTAAACACAAGGTTAACACAAGGTTAACACAAGGTAAACACAAGGTTAACACAAGGTTAACACAAGGTTAACATAAGGTAAACACAAGGTTAACACAAGGTTAACACAAAGTAAACACAAGGTTAACATAAAGTAAACACAAGGTTAACACAAGGTTAACACAAGGTAAACACAAGGTTAACACAAGGTTAACACAAAGTAAACACAAGGTTACCACAAGGTAAACATAAGGTTAACACAAAGTTAACACAAGGTTAACATAAAGTAAACACAAGGTAAACACAAGGTTAACACAAGGTTAACACAAAGTTAACACAAGGTTAACATAAAGTAAACACAAGGTAAACACAAGGTTAACACAAAGTTAACACAAGGTTAACACAAGGTAAAAACAAGGTAAACACAAGGTTAACACAAGGTTAACATAAAGTAAACACAAGGTTAACACAAGGTAAACACAAGGTAAACACAAGGTTAACACAAAGTAAACACAAGGTTAACATAAAGTAAACACAAGGTTAACACAAAGTAAACACAAGGTTAACCTAAAGTAAACACAAGGTTAACACAAGGTAAACACAAGGTAAACACAAGGTTAACACAAGGTTAACATAAATAAACACAAGGTTAACACAAGGTAAACACAAGGTAAACACAAGGTTAACATAAAGTTAACACAAGGTTAACACAAAGTAAACACAGGGTTAACACAAGGTTAACACAAAGTAAACACAAGGTTAACATAAAGTAAACACAAGGTTAACACAAGGTTAACACAAAGTAAACACAAGGTTAACACAAGGTTAACATAAGGTAAACACAAAGTAAACACAAGGTTAACATAAAGTAAACACAAGGTTAACACAAGGTTAACACAAAGTAAACACAAAGTAAACACAAAGTAAACATAATTTTCACACAAGGTTAACACAAAGTAAACACAAGGTTAACACAAGGTTAACACAAGGTAAACACAAAGTAAACACAAGGTTAACATAAAGTAAACACAAGGTTAACACAAGGTTAACACAAAGTAAACACAAGGTTAACACAAGGTTAACACAAGGTTAACACAAAGTAAACACAAGGTTAACATAAAGTAAACACAAGGTTAACACAAGGTTAACACAAAGTAAACACAAGGTTAACACAAGGTTAACATAAAGTAAACACAAGGTTAACACAAGGTTAACACAAGGTAAACACAAAGTAAACACAAGGTTAACATAAAGTTAACACAAGGTTAACACAAAGTAAACACAAGGTTAACACAAGGTTAACACAAGGTAAACACAAAGTAAACACAAGGTTAACATAAAGTAAACACAAGGTTAACACAAGGTTAACACAAAGTAAACACAAGGTTAACACAAGGTTAACACAAAGTAAACACAAGGTTAACATAAAGTAAACACAAGGTTAACACAAAGTAAACACAAGGTTAACACAAGGTTAACACAAGGTAAACACAAAGTAAACACAAGGTTAACATAAAGTAAACACAAGGTTAACACAAGGTTAACACAAAGTAAACACAAGGTTAACACAAGGTTAACACAAAGTAAACACAAGGTTAACATAAAGTAAACACAAGGTTAACACAAAGTAAACACAAGGTAAACACAAGGTTAACACAAGGTAAGCACAAGGTAAATACAAAGTAAACACAAGGTAAACACAAGGTTAACACAAGGTAAACACAAGGTAAACACAAGGTTAACACAAGGTAAACACAAGGTTAACACAAGGTTAACACAAGGTTATAAAAAACTTTTTTTATTTTTTTATTTGACAAATTTAACTTAACATGTTGCTTTGCAGTATTATATAAAATTTTACTGAAATTACTTTTATTTAGATTGTGTTACGACCAGGCTCAGCCAGGAGAAGGGGAGGCAACATTAAAAACCCAGATGGAACAAGGTTGAATAAAACACTTTAATTGGTCAGTTTAAAATAAAATTTAACATTAACAAAAGGAGGGGTACTTTCAACACAAGTTTCATTCAAAAACAAAAGTCGGTCCTTAAAGAGGAGCCACTTGCTCCCACACACAAAAGTCAGGTAGGGCTGAAAGGCGTCCAGCTGATCCTGAAGCTTGTTAGTGTTTCAGCTTCCTCTGTCCGGACTTACCCCAAAAATACACTACACGCGTTCCGGCTCCGCCCCGCTCCGGTCCGACCTCCGCAGCAAATACGCACCCTTTATAATCAATGAGATAAAGTACACTGGCTCCGCACGGCGGCGGTGAGCTGCGGCGAGCGGACGGCAGTCCGTCAAAATTAGAAATTTTTCTATTTCTGCCGGACGCCGGAGCTGTGCCGGAGTCAACTTTTGAAGATTACGTCGCACCAACAGGAAAAGGAACGAGCACAACTTCCGTATTTACAAAATAAAATCACCACGGGCGGACTAATCCTAGCTCTATACGGATTTATTTGTACAAAAATGCTGTCAAACTATCATTTATGACTATTCTATGACTAAACTATTATATTTATGACTATGACTACACCTAATAACGCAATACAAGAAATAAATAAATAAAAAAGTATTTTATTCTGAAATGTAAACATCACTTCCTGTTGCTCAAACCATGTCCTGTCGCTTATTTACGAGAGAAGATCAAGGCAGCCTTTACTGTTGTTCTCCTTCTTCCACCGAATGAATTGTTTTGTTCTGACTTCATTATTTATCACTTGATTTATCGCGCGATCTTGCAATTCCCGCGCATGCGTCTTGGAGCGGCGCATCCATGCGGACCTGAGCTGAGCGGAGGCAGTGGACTTTGGACTTGCTCAGCTGCGACCTGCGGAGCGGAGCGGACACGGACCGCGTGTAGTGTATTTTTGGGGTTAGTGTATACTTTTGCTGACGATACTACCTTTTTTTTTATTCTGGTAATGATTTAAATCATATGTCTGAATGTTTAAATAAGCGGCAGTAAGTCAGGCTCGTTTCCGGTGAGAGTTGGACTCCGCCAAGGTTGCCCTTTGTCACCGATTCTGTTCATAACTTTTATGGACAGAATTTCTAGGCGCAGCCAAGGTGTTGAGAGGATCCGTTTTGGTGACCTTAGAATCGCTTCTCTGTTTTTTGCAGATGATGTGGTCCTACTGGCTTCATCAGTTCGTGATTTACAACTTTCACTGGAGCGGTTTGCAGCCGAGTGTGATGCGGCCGGGATGAGGATCAGTTCCTCCAAATCCGAGGCCATGGTCTTGAGCCGGAAAAGGGTAGCATGCCCTCTCCGGGTCGGGGAGGAGGTCCTGCCCCAAGTGGAGGAGTTTAAGTATCTCGGGATCTTGTTCACGAATGAGGGAAAACTGGAGCGTGAGATCGATAGGCGGATAGGTGCAGCGTCCGCAGTGAAGCGGGCGCTGTACCGGTCTGTCGTGGTGAAGAGAGAGCTGAGTCAAAAGGCAAAGCTCTCAATTTACCGATCGATCTACGTTCCCACCCTCATCTATGGTCATGAGCTTTGGGTTATGACCGAAAGAACAAGATCTCGGATACAAGCGGCTGAAATGAGTTTTCTCCGCAGGGTGGCTGGACTCTCCCTTAGAGATAGGGTGAGAAGCTCAGTCATCCGGGAGGGACTCGGAGTAGAGCCGCTGCTTCTCCACATCGAGAGGAGCCAGTTGAGGTGGCTCGGGCATCTGGTTAGGATGCCTCCTGGACGCCTCCCTGGTGAGGTGTTCCGGGCATGTCCCACCGGGAGGAGACCCAGAGGAAGACCCAGGACGCGCTGGAGGGACTATGTTTCTCGGCTGGCCTGGGAACGCCTTGGGATTCCCCCGGAGGAGCTGCTCCAAGTGGCTGGGGAGAGGGAAGTCTGGGCCTCCCTACTTAGGCTGCTACCCCCGCGACCCGACCCCGGATAAGCGGAAGAAGATGGATGGATGGATGGATGGATTAAACAAACTATCATTAAACTTAGATAAAACTAATTACATGTTATTTAGTAAAAAAAAAAAAACTACGGGGTTTTCTCTAAAAATTGATGATGTTGAAATAACCAGAGCAAGTGAAATGAAATTCTTGGGAGTGGTGATAGATGATAATAAGCTCACTTGGAAACAGCATATAAACTCTGTTTAAACTAAGATATCTAGATCCACAGCTGTGTTGTATAAAGTTAAGGATTTATTGAATGAAAGAGCGTTGTACAGTATTTGCTCTATAATGTCATAGTTGTTCCACACTTGATTTACTGTGTAGAGGTTTGGGGAAAGGCGTGTGAAACCTTGACGAACCCAATACTGTATTTATTCTACAAAAAAAGAGCAGTGAGAACTATTGCGGGAAAACCCTACTGGCATCCTTCGACTTTATTATTGCTTAAGTTTTATGATTTGGTGAATACCCTATATGCCACGGACATCCGTTCCGGCACCTCCGCAGTCATTACACAGACGGCGCACTTCCGGTTAGCGGGAAAGACACGAACATAAATGACTAAATACAATTAATAAAACATCAGCATACACACCAATAACAACTCTATACACATATAAAACCATATAAAATTATGGCGACGTTCCCCCTACGGATAGCCGCGATAAATGTTCGCCGAAACCCCCCCGCGGAACAGCTGTTCCCACCGGTGGGCGGACACAACGGTACTCACGTGTAGTGCCGGTAGCGCGCGGCCGCTTCCCGTTTCGGGTCGTTGTCATGGTAGGCTACTAGGAGCTAACGCTAGCAACAACGGAGGTGGATGGGAACCGGAAGTGGCGGGTAGGTGTTGCATTTTGCCGGAAGTACGTCACGCCCCCCCGTGGCATATAGGCTATTACAACATTTTGTTGGTAATGTATAGAGCTCATAAAAATGTATTGCCTCTAAATGTTCAAGTAAATTTTGTAAAAAGAACGAGCTGTTACAACTTGAAAGGAATGGAGATTTTTTACAAAGCCAAAACACAGAACAAGTTTGAAAGGACGGTGTGTATCAATACAAGGTGTTGACTTGTGGAATAGTTTAGAAAATGAAAATAAAACTACTAACTCACTTATAGTCTTTAAAAAAATGATTAAAGCTAATATGTTAACTAAATACTAAATATTAAAATATTCAAATTGTACTAAAAATTTTAATGCGTATTCAAATCATGTAAATTGCTTAAATTTGTATCATTGGTTGAGTTACTTGCAAATTTGTATTGATCGAGTTATTTTTATTGATCTCGCTTTTTTTGTTAGTTATAAAAAAAAGGGGCAGGTAAAATAAGATTTTTTTCTTCTCCCCGTCTCCTTTCATTTTATTGCTAAAATGCAAAAATGTTTTCTCTTTACAAAATGTAAAATGAACAAATAAATAAATAAAATTATATGTATGCAAGAAATGTGGTTAAAACCCCATCTGGATTTTAAAATTCAAGGATATATCTCAGTTAGAAAAGACAGATCTACAGGGAGTAATAGAGGAGGGTGTGCTACTTTTATTAGAACAGGAGTAACATACAAGGAAATAGTATTTAACATGAATGTGTAATCATTGAAATTTACAACCTTAAAAGAAAATGGTAATCTTAGGATAATTAATTATTACAACCCATGCAAAACAATAGACTTCAACATGAAATACTGTATCTGGAAATAATATCAGAAAAGAAATATGGTGAGGTGATTTCAATGCTCATAACAGCTTGTGGGGTAGTAACAATACAGATGTATAGAAGAATGGATGGATGATAACGCAACGATATGTTTGAACGATGGTCAAGGAACAAGAGTTAATATAAATAATGGCACAGTATATGGTTTAGATTTAACTCTTGTATTTGATTCTGTTGCAAAATCTTGTGAATGGAGACACAACATTAGGGAGTGATCATTTCACGATTAGTACTATGATAAATTGACAATTGTACAAACCAAAATGAAATTCCTGAATCTAGATGGAGCTTTAACAAAGCTAATTGGGAAAAGTTTAAGACAATCTGTGAGAAATCATACCACCTACCAAATCTTAGTGGAAATATAGATGAATGCAATGATAAGGTAACTGAACACATTTTAAATGCAGCAAACTCTAGCATTCCTAAAGTAATTACGGTATGAAAAATAGGTCTAAAATTGTACTGTGGTGGACAGAAGCGTGCAGTACAGCAATTAAATAGAGAAATTTAGCTTTAAAAACCTTAGGACAATATATATATATATATATATATATATATATATATATATATATATATATATATATATATATATATATATAAATAATAAATAAATAAATAAATAAAAAATAAAATAAAAATAAACACTGCAAAATATCACATCATACTGATGCTGATCTGTTTTCTTGTTGCTGTATTCATCTGTGACCATCTGCTCATACAAACTCATGTTCGTGCTGCTGTTTATTCCCACTATATTAGGCTTAGTGTATTACTAGTTGATGTTTTTCTTAGTTAATTCTAGATGTTATTACTGTTTTTCTCTTTCATTGTTGTTGGATGTAACTGGGACCTCGTGTACATAATCTCGTTTTCATCTCATGTACCACATGCGGTGCAAATGACAATAAAGACTCTCTGACTCTGACTCTGATGAATACTGATAACCTAATAGACTTCAAAAAGAAAAGAGCTATAGCCCGTTGGACTATAAAGGATGCAAAAAAGATATCATGGAGAAAGTATTGTTCAGAAATAGGCTATAGAATAAATATTAATCAGGTATGGTTAATGATTAAAAAGATGAATGGCAAAAGAAGTGAAGTGAAAAACCAAGTTCTAATTAAAAACAACGAAATAAAGGTCTCCAATAAAGACTAAGCAGATTCTTTGGGAGAGGCGTTTGCTAATATTGGTAATGGAGATCATCTAGACCAGGGGTGTCAAACTCATTTTGATCTGGGGGCCGCATACAGCTTAATCTGATCTCAAGGGGGCCAGACTTGAATACTCATTCCAAAAGTCCACTTTTTTTCTTTGTATTAGTGCAAAGAATAAATAAATTATAAAAATATTAACATTAAATTAATTGTCCTTTTACACTTTTACTCAGTTTAACATTTAAGTGCATTACACATTAAAAAACTGATCAGTGATTGCACGTTTTAAAACATTTATTCAACAAACTGTTTTGTTAAATACCCTGATGCATGCTCAATAATCCAGGTAGAAAAATCTAAAAAAGCTAAGTCTGGGCCTCTGGACATAAAAAAAAACAGTTTTGTTAAAACAGTATGTTGAGTATGAACTTTCTTGTTTTGTTAAAACACTTTCCTGCATGTTAAAAATGCATCAAACCCATCAAAATTTAGAAATGAATGAATTTTAAATCTATTTTCCACATCTAGGAAGCAACTGTGAACCCATAAATTGAGCTTTGAGCGTAGCTGTTTTATTAACGTTTGTTAGTGAAAACTTGCTCACAGGTAGGTAGTCCTAAACATGGACATTTTTGCAGCCAGTGCTGTCAGTTTAGGATAGTAAGAGATACTTGTAAAATGTTTCCAAGCCCACAGAGGCAAATTTGTCCTTCAATTCTACAAGCCCAAAACCGGAAAAGTTGGCACGTTGTGCAAATCGCAAATAAAAACAGAATACAATGACTTGCAAATCTTTTTCAACCCATATTCAACTGAATAGAATGCAAAGACAATATATTTAATGTTCGAACGGAGAAACTTTATTTTGTTTTGCAAATAACCATTAACTTAGAATTCAATGGCAGCAACACATTGCAAAAAAGTTGGCACAGGGACATATTTACCACTGTGTTACATCGCCTTTCCTTTTAACAACACTCAGTAAACGTTTGGGAACTGAGGAGACCAATTTTTGAAGCTTTTCAGGTGGAATTCTTCCCCATTCTTGCTTGATGTACAGCTTAAGTTGTTCAACAGTCCGGGGTCTCCGTTGTCGTATTTTACGTTTCATAATGCGCCACACATTTTCAATGGGGGACAGGTCTGGACTGCAGGCAGGCCAGGGGAGGACCCGCACTCTTTTGCTACGAAGCCACGCTGTTGTAACACGTGCAGAATGTGGCTTGGCATTGTCTTGCTGAAATAAGCTGGGGCGTCCATGAAAAAGACGTCGCTTGGATGGCAGCATATGTTGCTCCAAAACCTGTATGTACCTTTCAGCATTAATGGTGCCTTCACAGATGTGTAAGTTACCCATGCCTTGGGCACTAATGCACCCCCATACCATCACAGATGCTGGCTTTTGAACTTTGCGCCTATAACAGTCCTGATGGTTCTTTTCCTCTTTGGTCCGTAAGACACGACGTCCACAGTTTCCAAAGACAATTTGAAATGTGGACTCATCAGACCACAGAACACTTTTCCACTTTGCATCAGTCCATCTCAGATGTGCTCGGGCCCAGCAAAGCCGGCGGCGTTTCTGGATCTTGTTGATGAATGGCTTTTGCTTTGCATAGTAGAGCTTTAACTTGCACTTACAGATGTAGCGACGAACTGTAGTTACTGACAGTGGTTTTCTGAAGTATTCCTGAGCCCATGTGGTGATATCTTTTACACACTGATGTCGGTTTTTGATGCAGTACCGCCTGAGGGATCGAAGGTCACGGGCATTCAATGTTGGTTTTCGGCCTTGCCCCTTACGTGTAGTGATTTCTCCAGATTCTCTGAACCTTTTGATGATATTACGGACCGTAGATGGTGAAATTCCTAAATTCCTTGCAATAGCTCGTTGAGAAAAGTTGTTCTTGAACTGTTCGACAATTTGCCCACGCATTTGTTCACAGAGTGGTGACCCTCGCCCCATCCTTCTATGTGGATGACTGAGCATGTCAAGGAAGCTGCTTTTATACCCAATCATGGCACCCACCTGTTCCCAATTTGCATGTTCACCTGTGGGATATTCCAAATAAGTGTTTGATGAGCATTCCTCAAATTTCTCTGTCTTCTTTGTCACTTGTGCCAGCTTTTTTGAAACATGTTGCAGGCATCAAATTCCAAATGAGCTAATAATTGCAAAAAATAACAAAGTTTACCAGTTCGAACGTTAAGTATGTGGTCTTTGCAGTGTGTTCAATTGAATATAGGTTGAAAAAGATTTGCAAGTCATTGTATTCTGTTTTTATTTGCGATTTCCACAACGTGCCAACTTTTCTGGTTTTGGGCTTGTACATCACACTGCAAATAAATGATTTCAACATGTCAACAGCACATCAGAAGCTCTGATGGTGAGTGGTGAGAGAAAAACTGCTAATTCTGTCTCGAGTTTGCCTTTGTGGCGGTGCTGACACGACTGTGGCTTCGTGCACTCGGCCCATCTTGTGTGCGTAATTTCAATCATGTGCCCTGTCAATAAAGATATATTCTATTCTTCTAAAGACCTGAAATCGTTTCTCAAACTCCCTCAACAACCCTGAAATCTTGTTTTTGGACTGTTTCACATCAGGAGGAACGCTTGCTGCGCACATGAAGACAGGGAAAATGAGCAGAGCCTCCGCTTGCTATCTGCTGCGTCTCCCATAAACACAGCGCCCCTGGGTCCTAGAGGCAGCCGTTTGAGTAGGACAACATAGGAACTGACTAAAACACAGCGCCTCGATAGCGGACAACATAGGAACTGCACATTTTTAAGAAAATAGCGTTTACTGTATTCTTTTTTTTAATAATTCAGATTCATCCGCGGGCCGACTAAAAACCCCTGGCGGGCCGGATGCGGCCCACGGGCCGGGTCTTTGACACCCCTGATCTAGACTAAACACACAAGCTGCAGAAAGAACTAAAACTAAAAAACATTTTTGAATGTAGGTCAAAAGAAAAATAAATCATGGTCAACACTAGATGAAAAACTAACTATGAAGGAACTTAAATTGGCGTTAAAAGACAAAAAATTCAGCTCCAGGCGAAGATAACATACGTTATATTATGTTAAGACACTTACCAGAATCACCATTAAAAATAATATTGAAATTCTTTAATAAAATATGGGAAGAAGGATTAGTTCACTGAGCTGGAAAAAAGCCATCGCCCCAGCCAGCATGCATAGTTGGGCCCCACATGGGGTTATTGTGGGCTACTTGGGTAATGAGTGGGCTGGGATTTAGCCCATGCCAACTGCATGAGACCCATATGGTTATCCCATAAAGGAACCAATTTTGTTGGCCCTGTTGGGCTAAATATATGGGTCCTATACAGCATTAATGTGGGCTAACTGGCAATGGGACAGAAATGGGCAATTTTATATGGGACCCATGTGGTTTTAGTATAATGGGCCCAGCATGGGAAGCCCATGTGGGCAGACTGTATTTACCCCAAGTGGTATAAGAGTGGGCTGACCTTACATGGGTTGAACCTGGGCATGAATATAAAGGTCCCAGTTCGTTTTTATGTGGGTTAACTGCGAATGGGACAGAAATGGGCATTATTATATGGGACCCATGTGGTTTTAATATAATGGGCCCAGCATGGGAAGCCCTTATGGGCTAACTGTATTTACCCCAAGTGAGCTAAATGTGGGATGACCTTACATGGCTTCAACTGGGCATGTATATATAGGCCCCAGTTCATTTGTATGTGGGCTAACTGGGAATGGGACAGAAATGGGCAATATTATATGGGACCCATGTGGTTTTAGTATAATGGGCCCTGCATGGGAAGCCCATGTGGGCAGACTGTATTTATCCCAAGTGGTATAAGAGTGGGCTGACCTTACATGGGTTGAACCTGGGCATGAATGTATAGGTCCCAGTTCGTGTTTATGTGGGATAAGTGCGAATGGGACAGAAATGGACATTATTATATGGGACCCATGTGGTTTTAGTATAATGGGCCCAGGATGGGAAGCCCTTATGGGCTAACTGTATTTACCCCAAGTGGGCTAAATGTGGGATGACCTTACATGGCTTCAACCTGGGCATGTATATATAGACCCCAGTTCATTTTTATGTGGGCTAACTAGGAATGGGACAGAAATGGGCAATATTATATGGGACCCATGTGGTTTTGGTATAATGGGTTCAGCATGGGAAGCACATGTGGGCTAACTGTATTTACCCCAATTGGGATAAGTGTGGGCTGACCTTACATGTTGATTTTTTTAACTTTATTTACCCAACCGAGGTCTGTCTGCTTGTTTTGTATATAATGAATATAGAAATCTGTCATATCCTGTTGGTTTTGAACTGTCAACATCTGTTTACTGTGATTGTAGTTTTCTTTATTTTCTTTTTGATAAGTGCAAATGCCTATTGCCAATGTGACGTGTGCTGCTGACCACTTGACCAGGTCACCCTTGTAAAAGAGATCTCGATCTCAACGGGCTCTACCTGGTTAAATAAAGGTGATTGATTGACTGATTGATTGATTGACATGGGTTGAACCTGGGCATTGATATATAGGACCCAGTTCAATTGTATGTGGGCTAACTGGGAATGGGACAGAAATGGGCATTATTATATGCGACCCATGTGGTTTTAGTATAATGGGCCCAGGATGGGAAGCCCTTATGGGCTAACTATATTCATCCCAAGTGGTATAAATGTGGGATCAACAGATACAGATTTAAACTATGCATTGAATTTACATTTATAAATTCAATGTATAGTTTAAATCTGTATCGGTTGATCAAAACCAACAAGAATTACAACTCATAGTGCCACAATCAAAAACAAAACTAAAAAACAGGGAGTGAACTGTGTTGATTTCCCATCATGCTTAGCAGTATATTAGTGTTCAATTATTGTTTAAATCTGTATCTGTTGATCAAAGCCAACAAGAATTATAAGATACAAGATACAAGAGCTTTTATTAACATTGCACCAGTTCTCACCAATACAACGTGATTATGTGTACACAGTCATCCAGGAGAGGGGTTGAGTATGTAAAGCTGCTGCTTATTCAAAACACATGACATGTTCTTCAGCGCGGCCTCTCTCATCCGTCTCGGGATGAAGGTCAAAGGTGTGAAAAAAAGGGAAGGAACCATGGGGGTTACAGCATTGGTATTAAAAAAATGTATCACATTTTGTCTGCAAGACACCGCATGACACAGTAAAAACCATACCATAAGCACATAAGCACATAAGGACAGTTACATGTTGCATGTTGAGACTGAGGCAGGGAGGATCTGTCCATGATACATTCCGGATGCCTCCGATAACGCTCATAGAAAAGTTCTCCGGGGGGGGTAGCAGACAAGACAAGACAGCAGCTATTTTGTCCACAGTAAGCACATCTCAGGAGAAATTAGATATCCAGCCTTTCCCAAGGCTGTTTCCAAGGGAGTCAGATAAGAATTGACAAATATTTTCACATCAGGCACACATTGTAATTTCTGTGGCCTTCAGTCTGTAAGGGCGATTCTGTTCCAAAGTGATCCAATTCGGGACTTTTTCCACTGATCCAAGCTCTGACCTCAGATGTTGACCACAGCGTCCAGAGTCCCAATCCGAGGGTGATCTGTTCACCCTCTGGATAAGCTCGCAAACAGCTGATTTCTGATGTTGACCACAGCGTCCAGAGTCCCAATCCGTGGGTGATCTGTTCACCCTCTGGATAAGCTCACAAACAGCTGATTTCTCGAGGTCACGGCGCAGACCAGACGTCGGGTGCTCCAGGCATTAAGTCCTGCTGAAGTCTCCCTCTTTTGCGATAGACCAGTGCTCCACAAACGCCAAAAAGCAAAGCGCTGCCATCATAATCCAATATAATCCAAGATTCTTCACCTCCACAGAGCACTCCCAGGAATCCACGGAATCCATGGCGGAATCCATGGCGTATCCTCCGTCACTCTGTGAGGGTGGAAAGGCTCCCCTTGTGCCGTTCCTTCTGTAGAGATCTTGTTTGTAGAATCGAATGCCCAAACCTCCAATCCATCTTAATTTGCGTTCGAGGTGCTTAGCTAAGGAGCTGCCAGCAGCAGGGGGGGGAGGGGACACGGGAGAGGGAAGGGCTGCGACTGCCTCCGTCGAGAGCAAGGTTGAAAAGAAATTACAACTCATAGTGCCACAATCAAAAACAAAACTAAAAAACGGGGAGTGCTGTGTTGATTTCCCATAATGTTTAGCAGTATTTTAGTGTTCCGGGCTGCACCATGAGTCAGAAGGACGTCTGTGTTACAGACCTGCCTGTTGTTAAAGTTTGGGTATTATTTGTTGTGAGGCCCAGAGTGTCTTCTTTGGGTTTAACTCACACAATGTTAAGACAGAAGTCACAGGGTATGGTGCAATATACGTGCTCTCTGACATACTTCAAGGATCGGAAATATCGGCAGGTTGCATCGGAAAATCCGATACGTAAATAGTGCTGGTAAGAACACACGCGGGTCTTTAATGGGCCTCATGTAAGTTAACCATCTGGGAACCACTGAAAGCCCAGTCAGGGCCCATTAAAGTCCATCTGGGCAAACCCATGTGGGGCCACCATGGAAACCGTGGACAAACCCACTTATTACCCATATTTTTAGCCCAGTTGGGACCCAGTTTAGTCCCAGGTAGATATTCTTTAAGGCACACACATGGGTTTTACATGGGTCTCAATTAAGTTAAACATCTGGGTCCCACTAAAAACCCAGTCAGGGTCAGGGCCCATTCAAATCTATCTGGGCAAACCCATGTGGGGCCACCATGGAAACCGTGGACAAACCCACTTATTACTAGGCATGTAACGGTTGTAATGGGTGTACCGAACCGTTTCGGTACACCACGTTCGGTTCGGTTCACCTACGTACCGTTTCGGTTATTTTTTCACTCATTAAATGTTCTTAACAGGGGAATATATGCACCGCGGAACAAAATTTCCTGGGCGCGTTTCAGCACGGAGCTATTATTGCGTGGCACGCGCAGCATTTAGCCGTTAGCATCTCGTGCGGCCTCCTGTTTGTGAACGTTATAGCTTTCTTGTTAAAAGACGAGCGCACATGCAGCTTGTGTGGACTTTGTTTCATGAAGACTCTGCAGCAGCTGAGTGCGTGACGCAGCTCTCTGCAGCAGCAACACGTCACGTGAACGGGCTGAAAACTACGTCATCCGAACGTGAACGAAGAGCTGTATTAAAACTACTTCATCAGGTAATCAGAGCGGTCCAGAGCAATAACACAAGCTGTATGAGTTTTTAAATCTCTGAATCTGTCTGAACGTTGTTATATGCGCAGGCTTTAAAGTTACTGAGCGTCGCTATGAGACATTCATCACGTCAACACTTCAAAAAGTTCAGCTCTTTATGAAAAAACTAACTGATGTTGTCAACAAACAGAAACAAAACAAAATAAAACAAAACAAATAAATAAAAAAATGGACATGGACAAGAAATGGATACATCTTTATCAAAACACAGGAAGGGTCTCAGCCTAAAATGATAAAAGAACTGAAGGATCTGGATGAACTCAGGAGATGAAAAATTACAAATCAATGAAACAACTCACACTCAAAATGGACAAAATATACAGTGAAATGAACAAATACATTAGAACATGACAACATACGAAGACTCAGAACCTAAAATATATAATGTTGAAAATGTGATTGATGCAAAAAAAATTCCTGTAATAAAAGATAGCAAATATTATAATGAAGAGCAGTTTAATGACATCAATATATCAAATGGAGTTCTCTCTATTATTCACTTTAATAGCAGAAGTATAAATGCAAACATATATCCAAAACAAGCCCTGGACCAGATTAAAGCCCTGCCATGATGATGAAGAGTGAGCGATTCAACCGTTCAAGAGGTACAGTATTGTTATTTTATTATTTTTTATCTAAATAATCTTTTTTTTGGCTGCGCCTAGAAATTCTGTCCATAAAAGTTATGAACAGAATCGGTGACAAAGGGCAACCTTGGGGGAGTCCCATTCTCACCGGAAACGAGCCCGACTTACTACCAGCGATGCGGACCAAGCTCTGACACCGGTCGTACAGGGACCTAACAGCCCATATCAAAGGGCCTGGTACCCCATACTCCCGGAGTACCCCCCACAGAACCCCCCGAGGGACGCGGTCGAATGCCTTCTCTTCTAGGCGCAGCCAAGGTGTTGAGAGGATCTGTTTTGGTGGCCTTGGAATCGCTTCTCTGTTTTTTGCAGATGATGTGGTCCTATTGACTTCATCAGATCGTGATCTACAGCTTTCACTGGAGCGGTTTGCAGCCGAGTGTGAAGCGGCCGGGATGAGGATCAGTTCCTCCAAATCCGAGGCCATGGTCTTGAGCCGGAAAAGGGTAGCATGCCCTCTCCGGGTCGGGGAGGAGGTCCTGCCCCAAGTGGAGGAGTTTAAGTATCTCGGGGTCTTGTTCACGAATGAGGGAAAACAAACACCTAAAACTTAATAAATCTCCAGGAGTTGATGGCCTAACGTCTGAGTTCTACATTGCCTTCGCAGATCAATTAGCTCCCTTCCTTCATCGGCTATTCTCACAATGCATTGATAACCAAACTCTTCCTCCCACTCTATGTCAAGGCCTTTTGACATTGATTCCGAAACCTAAAAAAGACCCCCTTCTGATTGATAATTGGCGTCCGATCTGTCTCCTTAACAGTGACTATAAAATTCTAGCTCGTATTTTTGCAATGAGGATGAAAAGCGTCCTTAATTTATAATTGGCGTCCGATCTGTCTCCTTAACAGTGACTATAAAATTCTAGCTCGTATTTTTGCTATGAGGATGAAAAGCGTCCTTAATTTTATAATTGATGAAAGTCAAAATGGTTTCATGACACAAAGACATATAGCTAACAACATCAGGCTAGTGCTAGATCTTATCGACTATGCAGATTTGTGTGATGATGACAGTCTTATATTATTTCTAGATTTCCGCAAAGCTTTTGACACCATTGAACACAACTTTATTTTTCAGGCATTAAATAAATTTGGTTTTGGCCCTTACTTTTGTGCAGCAATCAAAACCATGTACAAAAATGCTAATTGTTCAATCAAACTTTGCACAGGTACATCTCCCAGATTTGACCTAAAGCGAGGTGTCAGACAAGGCTGCCCGGTCTCCCCGTACCTCTTTTTGATCTGCACTCAGTTACTGTCAGACCTCATCAAACTCAACCATCTCAAAGGTATCACTATTGCTGAAAAAGAGATTATAA